>CM055960.1:8259270-8483965 GCA_029490685.1 Schizonepeta tenuifolia
CATGCTTTCCATAACATATAAACCATAACATCAATTGATAACATATAAAGTCTCGTTTTCTCATTTCTTCTTTTACGAACTTACTTACTTTCTTCCATTTTTAAAGTTCTATTAATCCAATTCAAACCAAAATAGTTTCTATCATCTTTATACTTAACAAAGATCATATTAACATACTAACATCATTATAACTAATACTTAATCAATTCACGTCATTTTTATCGGTTCAAGAACTCGATTTTTCAAAGTTGTTAGTTAATTCTCAATTAATTCAACAACAAACCTAACACATGTACAATCACTAATATTCGATTAGTTTTCTCGTTCTATTTTTCTATCGACAATTACGTTCGATTCTTCGTCTCTTACAAAAAGTTTGACATTCTTAGAATTCATTCAAACTTTTAAATTATCATCATTAACTACTTAGATTAACTAATATGCAATCCAAAAGCTTATATCATAATCAAAACTAATTCTATCGACGATTCTTCACCTCCAACGATTTCGTTTTTTTTTTAGAAAAATCTAATTTAATTATATGTTCAACTACATGCTTCCTACATCTTAAATATAACAACACATCATCAATATCATAACAATCACTCAATAAAAATCCTACTTCTTTGTCTCTTACAAAATTGTTTTTATTTTTAGAAAATCCCAAACAATTCATGCAATCATCATTCATTGCATGCAAAACATAATCTACAAACCATACATCTAAATTCAGATCAATCTTCATCAAATAATTCATGAAATTTTTGAAAATTTCTACTTAAATTCTAAAATGATTTATACTTGATTCAAACAATGAAAAACTCATTCCTAAGCATAAATAATCATGTAATAAACTTAGAACATCAATCCTATACCTCTTACAATTTTCTAAATTTTCAAGAATATAAAAGATGGATTTTGTTCGGCTGGAATTAAAGAGGAAGCTCTCACCTTTACAAATATGCAATCGGAATTGACTTTAATCGAGAATCAAACAAGTTATAGAACTTAGAAGCTTGAAGAACTTGAAGAAAAACTTGAAGAACTTGAAGAATAACTTGAAGAACTTGAAGAACAATAGAGAGAAGAGAGAAAAGGGGGGTGGGGCGGTTTTGGGAGGTGAGAGAGGGAGAGAGTTGTGTGATATTTGATAACCTTAAGATATTATCGAGAGAGAGAGAGAGGAGAGAGAGAGAGAGAGAGAGAGAGAGGCGGTTTGGGGGGGAGGGGGGAAATTAAATCCAAAATATCTCATTTTACGGGTCTAATACTGCATACTAAAATCGATTAATTAATTTCTTAGACGGTTACATTTTCGGCAAAAAACTAATTCGACCAATAGATTGGAAATATTTTACTTAGTCGGAAAGGACGATTCAATTTTCGAAATCCATCGAAAAGTCGAGACGTGACAGTCCAAATTTCGCCCGGAAAATAAATTAAAACTGACCTTTTACCAATAGACTCGTATCGCAAAATAAGTGGATGTAAAGTCAGATGCTTTTTCGATTTGAGTTCTCGAACGAAAATTTTCTCGAGCGCGAAAACCCTAATACAGTAGTCGGTTGAACGACTTCTGGATTTTATTTTCAGAAATGGATTTCACCGTTAGTCTTAAAACTAAAATTCCTTAACTTAGGCGTGCAAAGCCTTAATTAATTATCAAATTTTAATTTTAGTGACGGGAGAAAAAGGCCGGGATATTACATCAGTAATTAGCGCTGAGGTAGCTAATTGGAGAGTGGTGCGAATCTTTGTAGGTACGGAAAGTGCGAATCTTTGTAGATGAAAATTAATGCCGATTTAACACCAGTAAAAACTACTTATATGGTTTTTCTGGAGGAGAGATACAGCCTCAGGGAGAGGTGACCCTTCAGGTAACGTTGGGAAGTGGTGAGATATCGAACACTAGGAATGGTAAAATTCTTGGTGGTGGATACACCTTCGACCTATAACATAATTTTAGGAAGGCCTACATTGAATGATTTTCAGGTAGTGGTCTCAACATGAAAATGAAATTCCTAGCTCAGAAAGAGGGACTGATTGGAGAGGTCACAAGAGACCATGAGATGTCAAAGGAATCTTATGTGAATTCTATTAAACATGCCAAGCGGAATGTGAATGGGGCCTTGACAATAGAACACCCGTTGCACAGTAAAGACATGAAGATGGAAAATCTAGAGAAGGATTTAGAAACTCGCATGCAACCAGTTGAGGAGGAATTGCTGATGGTAGAGTTGTTTTCAGAGAAAACAGGCTTTTCTATGAAAATGGGAAAATTGATGACTGAAGAGCAAAAAGAAGCTATAATAAGTGTTTGAGAAGAAATGCGGATTTATTTGCATTTTGCCCAGAGGATATGGTGGGAGTAGACCCGGCTATTACCGTGCATCATTTAAATGTAGACCCCGAAGAAAAATAAGTAAGGCAGAAAAAGAGATCCTTTGGGCCTGAAAAAGAGAAAATAATAAGAGAAGAGATTAAGCGATTACTAAACGCCGGTCACATTGTCAGTATTCAATATTCTGAGTGGTTGTCAAATGCAGTGATGATAGCTAAAAGTAATGGTAGCTAGCGGATGTGCATACATTTTAGAGACTTGAATAAGGCATGTCCGAAAGATCACTATCCGTTACCATGCATTGACCAACTAGTGGATTCAACCTCAGGGTGTGAGCTATTATCCATGTTGGATGCATATCAAGGGTATCACCAAATACAGCTAGCCCCTGAAGATGCAATTAAAGTAGCTTGTGTGACTGTATGTGGCATATTTGCATATGTAAGAATGCCTTTTGGCCTGAAGAATGCAGGGGCTACATATCAGAGAATAATGGATGTAATATTTGAATACCAGATAGGGCGGATCTTGGAAGTTTACGTGGATGACATCCTTGTGAAAAGTGTGAAAGCAGAGTACCATCCTGGAGACCTAGAAGAGATCATAACAGTGGTAAGGAATTATAACCTGAGGTTGAACCTAGAAAAGTGTACCTTTGGGGTCAAGTAAGGGAAGTTCTTGGGGTACATGGTGACTCCAAGAGGAAGTGAGGTGAATCCAGACAAGGTGAGAGCTGTTTTAGAAATGACTACTTCAACTAATGTAAGTGAAGTGCAATGATTGAATGGGAGGGTTACTGCACTTAGTCAGTTCATATCGACTTCAACTGAAAGAAGTTTTTTATTCTTCAAATATTGAAGAAGGCCAGCAAGTTCGAGTGGGATGAGAGCTGCCAGAAAGCCTTTGTAGAGTTGAAAACTCAATAGGCAAGTTTACTGACCAAACCAATCCCATGGGAGACTTTTGTATTTGTATATCTCTATGGGCAACCATTTATTGAGTGCGGTTCTTATAAGGGAAGAAAAATCCTTGCCGAAACCTATCTACTATATCAGTAAGGCCTTGCAGGGAGCTGAGTATAGATATTCTGATGTTGAGAGAGGTGCGAGAAGGCTAAGGTTGTATTTTGATGGTCCCGAAACGAGTTACTGGTGTATGGGGGGGGGGGAATACACCAGTTAGGATTTTAAATATTAACCCTTAAAATTACTTCAACCGAGTAAACGGACTCAGTTGGAATCTTACAGCTGAGTAAGCGACCTCAGCTGGAAGAGTGTAACTGTGCGGAATGTGGTGGAAAAATTAACTCGTTAAAAACAACTCACGCTTTTAGTGCAGGGTTGGTCAAAAACCAAAACAGTTGAATATGCAAAAATGCAGTTTGTATGCTGGTTAGATTGATCAGATAAAAATGCAAAAGCAACTGAATAAAAACAAACACACACACACAGGATTTAACGTGGTTCGGAGATAACCCTCCTACGTCCACGGGGAGATGTGAATCCTCACACCTCAGTCCAAGTTCTTCTGGACAGATCCACACAGCTTACCCGGGCTGTGCAACCGTTGCAATAAGTTTACGGGTACTTATCAACCTTCACAGTTAAGTTTACGGGTACTTAACAACCTATGTCAAGTTTGCGGGTACTTGACAACCTAACTACTCAATTACAGGAAGAGTAAGCTCCTAGCAAACACTTTTTAGGGTGTGGGTGAGTTTTCCAACTACAGCTCGATCACGAATGAGAGCTGGATCTAAGGCTTGAACGAATAAACACTCAAACTAAGATCTAAGATAGAATTTCATTCTATAAACCCTCAGCTACTAATGTTCTATCACTCTTGAACTCTCAGCTGTTGATGTTCTTAGAATAGGATTTTTGCAGATTTTCTTTTGCTTGATTCTCTTGTGATTGCACTTCTCTATCTCTTGTCTCGCATGTCCTTTTTGTGATACTCCGAGTTTTTATACCTTTAAAGAGTGTCTAATTAACCGAGTAAGTTAAAAGATGAGAATTTAGGAGTAAATTTTTTCTTTTCTAATCGAAGAGAATTGAATAAAACGTTTAAATTGCCTTGTGAATCTTGTGTGAATTTATCTGTTCTATTTATCTGAGATGATGATGATGTGATATGCTTGTTGAATTGTTTATATGAAAATGAGTATGAGATTAAATTCCGGAAAAATCCCGAGAAGTTTGCTTGATTGAGATAACATAACGTTAATAGCCGAGAAATATGTTTATGCCAATGAACCTAAAATAGATTTGAATTAGAACCTTCGAACCTAGAATTTCTTTTAAGATCACTTAGATAGGGTAAGAACTTATTTGAGAATTGAGAAGAGAAATGAGGAGTTAATCTTTAAAAAGATTAATAAACGGATTTTATAAGCCGATTAAATTCTTTTAAGATTTAAAGGACTAAAATGATCGAAACCTTTAACTTTTTTTTAATTGAGATGTGAAATAGGATTGAGATGAGTTAGTATCAAAAGTGAGACGAGAAGAGGTTAGACCCGTTTATAGTACAAAACGGAACTAATACGAATCGTTTTATCCGGAAACCTTTACGACCGGGTAATTAACACCCGTAACGACACGACGACGACACATGTCATCCACCTCTCTCCCTCTCACGCCACCTCACTCTTCCTCTCCCATCACCCTTCAATTTCCAAGACTAAGTATCATGATTATGTCTTATGCATGGTATTACCAAAAGTAGCATGCAAACTACATCAAATCATCCATCCATCAATCACTTTAAACATTACAACTTCCAACATTACACTTTATTCTTGTTGTTGGATTTCAAATTCACTCACCTAAGACAAGAAGGAAGACTACATTCATTCACTTCACCTCTCTCTCTCTTTCGAACTCTCTCTCCCAAGCAAGAAGAAAAACAAGAAAACTCTCCAAACTCTCTACTCTCTCTCGGCAATCCCTCTCTCTCATACCTCTCTTGATTTTTCTCTACATGCAACCATGGATTCAAGCTCTCCATCCATGGAAATGAAGTAGAAAGTATCAAACTCCATTCATTTCATCCATATTATCAAGAAAAGGTAAGAATCTTTCAAGTTATTGAAGTTAAATTCAAGAATCATCCAACACTTTTCTTTATTTTGATTCTTAAACCCTATGGATGATTAATTCCATGTTCTTCTTTTTCTTTTAGGATTCAAGAAGACACCTTTCTTCCTTTCAAGTCCAAGCTTTGAAGCTTTACATTCCATCCATTTCAATTCCAAGAGCCAAGAGAAGGATTCCCATTTAAATTAAGTATGAAATTCATTTGATTAGTTGTAAATATGTATGTCTATAAGTCTTAAAAGAAAGAACTATGCATGCATGTTATTTAAGTTATGTTTAGGCAAACTTAGGATGTGCATGTGCTAATCGAGTGAGAAGAATTCGTTAGAAGAATCGAATATTAAGTTTAATCGGTGAATTAAGAGAAGAAAAAGAAACTAAAACCCTAAAGATTTGATAAGTGCTGAAAATTTTAGTAAAAAATAGGAAAAATATGAATTCTTTGAGTTATTATTATTATGATGCTTGATTTGTTATTTTTATCATGTTAGGAATGAGATTATATGCATGAAAAATTGAGAAATAAAATGCACAAAATATGCATGTGTGTGCCGTGAGTTTTGAAGAAAAATAGAGGTTTTATTTTGTTGATTTTATTGATGAATTGAGTGATGTTTTGATCAATGGAATGATTATATGTTATGTTGATATAATCATACATGTGTTTAAATTAAGAAAATAAGTTTGCATGTTGAAGTTTTGAAAAGAATTTAATTGTAAAGATAATAAAAAGATTGGATGTTTAAGTATATTAATGTTAGTTTAAATATGGAATGAAGATAAAAGTTTTGACAAAAAGATTTAAAATTGAAAAGCTTTTAATTAAATAAAAGATGAAAGATGTATGAAAAGATATATTAATTAAATATCTTGTATTAAAATTTAAAGACTTGAAATTTTTACTAAAACTACAACAAAAAGATCTTTTATAATGTAACTAATAAAGTGAGCTAATTCATAAAAATGTTAATCAAAAGATAAAGAAATTATTAAGTAAGAAATAGCTTAAAGGTTTAAAACAAATAAAGAAGAAATTATTAAAGAAATAAACAAAAATAGAGAAAACCGAGTTTAAGAAAAATAGATCGAAAAGAAATAAAAAGAAGTTTTTAATCAAGTAAAGAAAAGATGCTAGACGAGTCTAAGTTAATCAAGAAAGTAAGGATAAAATAAGATGTCGAATAAAAAGATAAACCGAGATAATAATTAAAGGAACAATAGTCGAGATAAGAAATAAGGATCGAATTAAAGATGAATAAGAAAATCCTAATTTTATACGAATTAATAATAATTAAAGAGAAATTTTGTTAATTGAATAAAAGTTATAAAATATCTTATAAGATAACGGATGTAAAATAAAGCATTGTCTATTTAAGTAAGAAAGATAGAATTAATAGTTTAAGCCTCCATAAAAGGAAATGCATAATCGAGTTAGATTTTAAGATCTAAATTAAATGAATGTTAATGTGTCTTGAAGTATGCTTGATTTATGTGAATTCATTATATGATTGAATAAGTGTTTAAATGCATGATGTTAGTGATGTTGTGAAAAATAATTGAATGATTAAGTTATTAATTGTAAACCAAGATTTGATTAAAGCCTTTGAAAGAAAGCTCGAGTAATAAAATATAGACGATGACATTATTAATTAGAACGAGAAAAGTGTACGATGTTGAGTAGTAAAGTTAATCAATTTGAATAGAGTTAATAATTTAAAGACGAGAACGCGAAATCTTTTAGAAAAGTTAGAGCGAAGAGATAGACGACTCAAATAGAGTCCTTCAGTTAAAGTCCAACGCCTTTATGTCCGTCATGTTGCGTATCTTATTTTTCCTATCGATGTCGAACTGTGAAGGATCGAGCCAGACGGATCTTTAAGCGAGGACAAATAGCCCTAGACCACCTAGCTAGTTCTTCGGAAGTCAGGTGGGCTTTTCTGAACCAAAACTATCGATGAAAATTAGTTATGCTATTGAATATTATGATATGATTTTCAAATGTGATTGACTTGCCATTTTATTGAAGTTAGTATGTGTTATCATCTATTTATATGAAGATGTGATTATTCTGTGAAAAGCAGGAACCCACGTGTGGTATATGTTGAGGTGACTGTGAGCCTTGCTTCGGTTAGGCCGGTCACAGTGTTTGAGAAGGAGGCCTACTTCTCGGCACAGTGAGATTGGTTGTGATAGATGATACATACTGTTATATTATATGTTATTTGACTGCGCAGTCTGTTTTAAAAGAAAAACGTTTTGACATGCACAAGTAAACTGTTTTTAAAACTGCTTATATACTTGTGATGTTCGGCAAGGCAAGTTCAATAATTATAGCTTTAAGAAGCACCTTTATTCAAATGTTTTGGCTTGTGTTCACTGAGTACGAAGTACTCAGCCCTGCGTGTGTTTCTAAACATGCAGGTTGACTGGATGGCGATGGCATGGATACTTGGTGGTGTGGTTTGGTTTTGTTGGTTGAGTTTAGTAGAATTTCGGACTGGCATTTGTACGTCTTCATACGTGCAAGTATTGGGTATTGATGCAAGTTTCCGCTGCAATCCTTTTGAACTAATGTCTGTTGATGCTAGTACTTTAATACTCATGTTTTTGATCCCGAGCGTTGTGCTCGAAGACTTTGAATACTTGTTGAATTCGTAACTCTTTAACTTGTAATTCCGAGCGATGGGCTCGTAACTTGAATTGTTGTTGAACATGATCCTTTATCTTGATATATATATATTCGTATGCTTTCTCTTTTTGTTGGAATTCCCTTCCCATCAGCATGCATTACTTGTTTGAGTTCCTGTTGTAAGTGAAGTTAAGATGCTCGGTTATTATTTCATTATGCTTTTGAAAACCAAATTCGATTGCCTTATACTCCATCTTTGTTTTCCCCCGAGCATGTTCCCTTTATTTGAGTTAGTTGTTAGTTGTTTAGGTTTGTTGTTGTTCGTAAGTCGTACCTCGAGAGTCGGGGCGTGACAGTTTTTCTCTCGAATGAAAGAATGTCCCTATTTATAGGCGGAGAGTATCAACTAGCCGTTGGAGGAGCTGTTGATCTCTGATCGATGAAAGCAATGGCTTGTCTCTCATTTCTGCAGACTTTCCCAATATGGCCTCTGTGCTCTTCTGCTTTCCATCTGAGACAGCCTTGTGTTGGGCCAGATGGGGTAGTGACTGAACAGTCAAACCCTCATGTGACTTCCTTTTGAAATTCAAAACTTAACCTTTCTGACAGTCAACCTTGGTCAGTCGGTTGAAAATCTTGATCCTTATCTGAGTGGTCTTCAGCTGATGTTCTGATCTGTTGAACTCTCAGCTGACTTTGAACTTCAAGCAGTTGATCTTGTTGTTCGAGTTCTACAACTGAGGTTCTAAAACTGAACCCTTAGTTGTCTTCCTTGTATTTAGACAGTTGAGATGGAAACTTCAGATGACTTCCTTTTCATCTGATGTTCTCTTCCTTTCTACTGTTTCTCATCTGACGAATCCTCAGTTGGCCTTTACAACTGATGTTCTGAAGACTTCCCCCTTATTGTATCGGAACAATGAGCTTTGAGTTGTATTTTGTGACAACTGATGTTCTGTCTGAGTGATACCTTGTTGCCATCTTCAGCTGGAGACCTGTAAAGATAAAATCTTAACTTTGCTCAAACAGCGAGCCTAAATTCTAACATTAGGTTCTGGCAACATCTACTCGGTTGGGGTCAGTCGGTTTTGGAATTCATCAAAACTTATACTAATCAATTTCCCAACAATTTCCCCCTTTGTGATGATGCCAAAACCACTTACAACTTTAAACCACTATTGATCTAAAACTCACTAACTTATCTAAAATCTCATCTGAAATTCTAGACAGTCTATAAGATAAAACATCAAAGGATTAGTGTAGTTATAACATGGTATTGAAAGACTTTGTGATTCAGAGCTTGGAGAATGAGGTATTGTGCGTCAAGTTGAATCGTATTATATACTTTGAAGTTTTTGTTACAACTGAAGGTTACACGGTTAAGCACAAAACAGATAAAGATACAACAGTTGTTTCAAAAACTACAACATCCAAAAAGAAACTTCATCAGCTCAAAAACTTTGACGGCTCAAAAATACTGTTGACGCCGTGTTCCTTGCAGACATGCCTCGCCTCAGCCATGATCGCATTTCTGTTCGGCGTGCTCGTGCCTTTGATCATCTGAGGGCGGTACCTGCACATCTTCGGAACTGGAACGGTGTTGGGATCGAGCTGAGCATTCAGCATAGCTCGCTTGAACTGACTAAACATTCCAGGGTCTCCAGTTCTGAGTTCCCACAAAGCTTCCTTGAAGGCTTGCCTTGGGTCTTCAGTCGAGTAGACTTTCCTGTAATAGAAGTCATTGATGAATTCATGCTTGAATTGCTCCCAGTCATCGTTCCACTCAGCATTCATCCACTTGTCAACATGTGGGTATCGAGACGGGAGCGGAGCATTCTTCTGCAAATGATGCGTCGACTTCCTAGCCTCAGCCTTCATCTGGTGCTTGTTGATTCTTCGCACACTCCGGCTGGCTTTGTTCCAGTCGACGTTCTTCTCTACCTTGGCGAGTTCCTTCTCAAACTTGGCCACCTTCTTGGCCTGATCGGCAGCGAACTTCTTGATCCAGGAGGGATTCAAGTACTTTTCCTTTGACTCCCCCATAGCTTTGGCAGCTTCGATGCAGTCTTCAACAGATATTCCTCCGTCAAGTTCTGCTTCGAGCTCGGCCGTAAGCTCGGCTACGAGGTCGTGGGAGACTTCCAGTTCGGGCTGCGATCCTTCAGCTTCAGCTCCTTCAGCTGGCACTCCTTCCCCCTGCTGAGCTCCTTCAGCTTGCTGGAGAACAACTTTCCCTCGTCCAGCAACAGCTGCTGGCTCCTTGTCTTCCCCCTTTTTGGCATCATCCAAAAGGGTGGCAACAGTGCCATCCAGGGAGGTCAGCTTGGCCTCAGCTTGTTGAACGCGGGAAAAAAGCTCGTCAACAGCATCCTTCTCTTCCATCTTCTTGGCCAACTCCAATTCTTGGCGCTCCTGCTCAACTCGTTGCAAGGCAGCAAAGGTCGCAGAGACCTCTTTATGGAGGGCGACGAACTCAGCTCGGAAAGAAGCGAATTGAGACATCCACTCCTGGTCCTGAGTCTGCTGTGACTTTGCCAGATCCGATTCAGCAACAGTTTTGAAAATGTTGAAATCCGAGCTGAGGCCCTGAACGGCCTTCCTTAGAGCTGTGACCTCCGAGCTGAAAGAAGCAGACAGATCTCCGAACTTCTGCTGCAGGGAAGAGGAAAGGTGGTCCAACTAATTCTTCAAGCTGGCATTCTCTGCTATCAGCTGTTGCATCCTGTCAGCTTCCTCCTCCTTGCTGTGCTGGATTTTGGACAACACTTCCTGCCGTAGCTGGTTGACCCTCTCCAAAATCAGCTCACAGATAGCATCGGATGAGAGCGCTGGCTGTTCGGAGGGTCCGGGCAGGTGTTGTGGTTGTGGCTGTACAGTTGGCTCTATTACAACCAGGGCAGATCGGCTGGCGATGTAGGCCTTGAGCTTGTCTTCTTCCCTCTTGGCCGCCTCATCAGCTGCGTCGACGTCCTCCATGCATGAGGCATTCTTGGCCAGCATCTCGTCAAGAAACTGAACAGCTCCAGGATTGTTGCACAGTTCCCTGGTGTCTGTCCCTTCTTGGATGCTCTTGTCCAGACGTCGTCGTAGCACAGCCACCTTCTGGTTGTAAGCCACCTCCATGTTTTGGTAGTCGAAGTATTCCCTCAGGTTGGACTCTTCGACCTTCAACTTGTCCCAACCATGGATCCTGAGGGTTTCCTCCTTGACGTACCAGTAGCTGAATATGACGCTGAACTGGTAGAGCAGTTCCGTCCCGAGTACGGCAAATACGGGCATTGAGGCTACCTCGGGGAACATACCAATCAGCTTGCGGAAGCAGTAGCTGAGTCTTCCTTCATATTCAGCCAGGATCGCCTGGCGGTTGGCTTCTTAGTCAATTGGAGGGGGGTCGATGTCGAAGGTAAGGGGTTCGATGGTTTCATCAACGTTGGCCAAAGGAATGGTCACAACGTTGGTATCGAGCGAGAGGCTCGGAATATCTGACTGAGGACCAGTTGAGAGAACTGGATCCTCTTTGGATAGTGATTCGGCTGGCTCAATGGTTTCTTCAGACACAGGTGGGATTACCTGGCTGGCATCAGCTCCAGTTTGACTGTCGTGGGACTCCTCAGATGAAGAGGAGACATCTGAGGAGGAGCTGGTATCCTCCACTTGGATTTCCACTTCTTCAGCCGCTTTCTCCTATCGTGGTTGAAGAACAAACCCAGTTGGGTCAACCGATTGGCTGGATTCAGTTGACTCCTTCTCCTCAGCTGGCTTTGCCACCACTGGACTGGTTGTTGAAGGTTGAGCTGCTGGCTGGATGATCCTAATCCTTGGCCTCTTCTGTAGAGGTTCCTCCTCTTCTTATTCTTCGTCTTCCTCTTCCTCAGCCACCTCCTTCAACTAGCGCTTCGCTGGCTTGGGTTTAGGGCTGCTGACTCCACAGCTGGCTTGGGGGCACCCTTGGGAGTGTAAACAGCCTCCACAACGTCCCTTGCCTTCTTGGCTCTGGGAAACAGCATCAGCTTACTGAATGGTGTGTCCTCACTTCCTTCCCATGTCAGCGGCAGTCCCTGTGTGGCTTGGAGGATGAGGGCAGAGATCTTTGTCCCGAAGTTGAGTGTCCCCTTGACACTCAACAGCAGTTCTCCGGACTCAGCTGTCGTCTCAGAGATTTTCTGCTTCTCCATCAGCAGCTGACCTTCAAGATAGCCCAGCCAGTCGACCTGGTGCAGCTCTTCCAATGCCTTCTGCTGCTTGAGCTTTGGTCGGCTAATATCACCGAAAACTCCTCCATACGTGAAGGTGCATTTGGAAATCACGTCGAAGAGAAGTCGGTGCGCCGGCTTCAGCTTCGTCCTTTGCATGCTCCCCTTCAATGGCTCGGGAACAAGAAGGATGGTTTGAAGGAAGGCATCAGCTTCCTTGTCAGTGAAGTTCCCCACCACATCTGTGGCATCGCGATTTCTGGGGATGAGCTTCTCAAGCTCCTTGGATACTTTGATTTCTACGACGGTGTCTTCTATTGTCCGAGAGGTTCTGTGTCGTTGCTTGCACGGGATGATCGTGACAAGCCCATCTTTTGCAACTCGTTGCAGATTCTGGTAGAAGTGTACGACCTGCTTCCTGAGCAATTGGGAGGGAGAGAGGGTTGCCCAGTCGAGCAGATGGTGGTCGGAGAGAATGGCGGTGACGGGGGCAAGTTCTGGCGAGGTGAGAGCCACTTTGGACAGGATCTATTCGAAATGAATCTTCGACATCACCATGTCGAAAGATTCCTGGAAGGTAGCAGGCTCCGCGGAAACCATCTTCTCAGAAGCTTTGGATTTGGGCGCCATCTCGAATCGATATATATGCAAAGAAGAAGTAAAATCTTTACTAAAAAAGGTGAAACAAATGTGGAGAGGATGATGAATAGTAAGTAAAGATATGCACGAAATAAGAAGGTAAGGACCACTTCTTGATTTGCCGTATTATATAATCTTTGACTCGGATAATATCAACGGCTGGGGTTAAATGGCGCGAATCTATCAACGGCTGAGATTACGCGACTGTTGGGTAATTTTGACTGATATACCACGCGCGCGAGTGAGAAGGTGAATAGTTTGAGGTGTCAGCCCAGTCGCACTATAAATTAAGGCTATAGGAGTTCAGCCATACTTTGCATTAAATGCGATATGATAGCTTGTTTAGTTTAGCTGACATGTCCAGGAATGTTTGAATTTATTTCAAACATTCTCATTTAATATCATAACACCTTTAGTCATAAATGATACCTGTCAGCTGATGTCGAGATCAGCTGTATACCTCAGTTGAGTTCCTCAGTTGCCGCATGCCATCAGCTGACTCGAGTTCGTCTGTTCAGCTGATGTTCGATGTCTTCAGTTGGCAATTTGTATCTGAGATTCCCCCTTCATCTGAGCTTCCCCCTCAGATGGATATCTGGCTCTTCAGCTCAGATGGATCCTAATCAGCTCGGATGATTCTTCTGCTCGGATGAATTTTCAGCTCGGATCCAATAGTCCAAGAAGATCACACAACATTTTGGACCGAGCTTCAGGAAGAGGTTTGGTGAAGATGTCAGCTCTCTGAATCTCAGTTGGGATCTTCTCCATGGACACATCCTTCTTCTCAATATGATCTCGGATGAAGTGATGACGAATGTCGATATGCTTAGTTCAAGAGTGGTGAACAGGGTTCAGAGAGATATCTATTACGCTCGAGCTATCACAATGAATGGGAACCTGTCCAGTTGCAACTTCATAATCTCTCAGCTGTTGCTTTAGCCACAACACTTGCATGCAACAGCTTCCGGCAGCCATATACTCTGACTCGGTTGTAGAGGTTGCAACACATGCTTGTTTCTTGGAGAACCATGAAACCAGCTTGCTTCCCATGAACTGACAGTGTCCAGAGGTAGACTTCCTGTCCAACCGATCTCCTGCTAGGTCTGCATCTGAGTATCTAGTCAGCTGGATATTGTCGTCAGTTGGATACCACAATCCAACATTAACAGTTCCCTTTAGATACTTAATGATATTCTTTGCTGCCAACATGTGTGCTTCTCTTGGTTGGACTTGAAATCGAGCACACACTCCAACTGCGTATGATATATCGGGTCGGCTGGCAGTTAGGTAGAGCAGCGAACCAATGATCCCTCTATACTGGCTGGCATCAACGAGCTTTCCCTCAGCTCCGGATTCGATCTTCCAGTTCGTATTCATAGGGATCCTTGTTGTCTTACTTGTCTGCAATCCGAACTTGGTGATGAGCTCCTTTGTATACTTGGATTGGTTGATGAATATCCCTTCAGGTGACTGCTTCACTTGTAATCCAAGGAAATAATTCATCTCGCCCATCATTGACATCTCGAACTTCTCCTTCATGAGATCGGAGAATTTCTTGCACAGCTCCTCCGACTTGGAGCCGAAAATGATGTCATCGACGTAAATTTGCACAACAAGTATATCTTCTCCAATTTTGATAGTGAACAGGGTTTTATCAACTGAACCTCGTTTGAACCCCGAGTTCAGAAGAAATCCACAAAGAGTGTCATACCATGCCCTTGGCGCTTGCTTTAGACCATAGATAGCTTTCTTCAGCTTGTACACTCTTCCATCTCCAGTCTCAAAACCAGGAGGCTGTTCAACATATACATCTTCCTTGATATCTCCGTTGAGGAATGCACACTTCACATCCATCTGATACACTTTGAACTTGTGATGTGCGGCATAAGCTAGAAAGATCCGGATGGCTTCCAGCCTTGCAACTGATGCAAAGGAATCTTCAAAGTCAATTCCTTCTTATTGGCAGTATCCCTGAGCTACCAACCTTGCCTTATTCCTCACAATGAATCCAATGGCGTCTCTCTTGTTTTTGAAAATCCACTTCAATCCAATCACCTTGACACCATTTGGTCTTTCTACCAACTCCCATACACAGTTGCGTAGAAACTCATTCAGTTCTTCTTGCATGGCTGTTGTCCAATGGACACAGTTGAGAGCTTCCCCAACATTCTTCGGTTCTGGTACATCAGCTACAAAGCAAGAAATCATGGCAACATCTCCAGCTTGCTCGAACTCTTCTAGAACTGCCAATTCCTCAGCATATTGGGCATAAGAGTTGGAGTCTTCCTCGGTTGATTCAGGATTTGCAACTCGGCTCCTTGTACGCACACCCTCGGTTGGATCCCCGATGATGTTGTCAGTGGAATGAACTTCATACCATCTTCGGTTGCGTCTTCCTTCTTCTTCCAACTGTGGCTGTTCTGAAATCTGAGTTGGAGTCTTTAGAACTGGTGATTGATCAGTTGTTGAGTCTGGATCCTCAACATTGGTATTAGGTTGAACCGGACTTGGTTGGGCTTCGGATGCTTTCAAGTTCTATAGAACTTATAAAATTTCCAATTGCTCGATTCCTTTATCTATTTTATCTTTCAACCTCATTTACTCAAAAATTATACTTTATGCCTCATTTCTTTCTACTAACTTGGAGGTTTCTTTATAAAATTTTGTTTCTTTCTTTTCAGAGCATTTTTATGCCTTAAATAATCATATTCTTAGTATTTCTCATTCAATTCATCAATATTAAAAAAGTTATAGGAACTAAAATTCCCAACTTTTATATATAGCGAAAATATATATTTATTTATATTAATTCATTTCATTCTTTTGGTGGTATCTTTATCCATAACTTTTATTGGATTTCATTTCTAAGCCACCAAATTATCAAATAACTCATAATAAAAATAATAACACACACCCACACACACACGTACACACCCACACACACACACACACACACACACACACATATATATATATATATGTATATATATATATATATACACGGTTTTCATCATACATTCTTCAAATAATTTCAAACTTCAATTTAATTTATAGAATCATGCTTCTCAACCCTCAAATTGATAAATTCCATATGAAATTCATCATTAAACATGTAACGACCCATTTCCGAATTCCTTTTATTTAAATTATTTTAATTGAGAAATTTCTTATCTGTCTTAATGTAATACCCCGATAATTTCTACTGTCTTCAAAAATAAAAGTTAATAATAATTATGGCTTTGCGCGCCTAAGTTCATGAAATTAAATTGTAAGATTTACGGTGAAATCCATTTCAGAAAATAATTTTCAGAAGTCGGACGAACGACGATGCTTCCATCCGAGATATGAGATGATAAGTTAGTATGTGAACGAGAAGTTTGAACTAGAAAGTGAACTTGAAATGGTATAGTAATTGGATAGTTTGAAAGACGATGAATTAATCGTTGTGTTTGTGATCGAGAAATGAAAAGGAGTTCATCGCGTATGAAGTTACGTGTTGACTGCCTTGAGGTATAAATTTCGTGAGAATTTAAGTGGTATCGTATAAGTCGAACCTAGAAAGTCGTGCGTCGAGTTATCGAACACTAGGGTTCCACGCGGACTGTTTTTCG
The DNA here is from genome assembly GCA_029490685.1 of Schizonepeta tenuifolia. Lineage (NCBI taxonomy): Eukaryota > Viridiplantae > Streptophyta > Magnoliopsida > Lamiales > Lamiaceae > Schizonepeta > Schizonepeta tenuifolia. Next base: position 8,275,782 of record CM055960.1, read on the forward strand.
ACGTTTCACGGAAACTGTCATATCTGCTAGCTCGCTTAACGAAATCGAGATCCGTAAATTGGAGAGTAAACTAGACATCCATGGCTTTCTTATGGTACAGGGAACGTCCCCTGTTTCAAAATCCCCTGTTCTAGGTGAACTTACTGATCTGAACAGTAATTTCCAAAACTTAGTTTCTTAAGTTGAATTCTTTTCAACTTAATTCCTTTTGATCTTCTAAGTCATTGTAAGCAATCGACTTCAGTTTTTACCGACATAAGTGTCGAGTAAGGAACCAAATGAGTTCTAAACGAGATACGTTCGAGTCTCATTCCCGTTTAACTAAAAGAATCTAGTTTAGCGCGCAAATGCCTAAAAAGCTTAAAAGACTAATTCGATTTCGTTTTCGGTTTCCGTTTTCCTTATCGCCTCAACAACTTATCGAAGTTTTGTTATTTACGATGAAAGGGAGAAATCAACACCGAGGATAGGACAGAAGACCAGAGACGGAAGCACGTGTGTTAGTTCTGTAACCTATCGAGGTGGGCTTTTATATATATCAAACAAAATGTGGGTTTTTCCACAAATCGAAAGTGACATCTATAGCTTTGATAATTGTGTTTATCCAAAGTGATTATCAGGCATAAACTGTTTTATGTTTTATGTGAGTTCTCTTGTACCCTTCTGAGTTAGCGGACCTGTTATCAAGAATTTATTAGTTAACCGACTTGTTAACTAAAACGATCGGACTTTGAGTTAGCCGACTTGCTTTCCAAAGTTAGTGTACACAGTAGCCTGTGATGTATGTGGTATCCTGTTGAGGGGTAACCAGCCTCAGTGATTCTTATTGGGCAAGATTGAACATAACATCTGTCAGAAAAATGCTTGGCCAAGCTAAATTATGAAAATGATAAGAAAATGCCCACTAAGTGCTTTATGTACTTAGCCCTGCATATGTTTTCTAAATGTGCAGGTTGAGCGTCGGAAGCGGTGATGGTTGAGTAGGATAGTGATAGGAAAGAAGAACAGAGTCACATTCTACGTTTATTTCACTGCCAAACTCTAAACCTTTTTGTATTATCTTGTATATAACTCTGTAGTCTAAGTTCTGTACTATAACTTAGTTTGCTTTTGGAGAACTATGTCGAGTGATCCTTCGAGGTCAACTCTTTCTTTATCTAATGAAGTCAGGTTCATAGAAGTATTCTGTCATTTAATGTATGTTTATTTCTTTCATCCCCTTTCTTCCCCGCTTCTTTAATCCAATCTCAGTCGCACCCAGGCTTCTGCCGTCCCTCGGGATTTGTGGCTGTGACAGAGTGGTATCAGAGCAATCGTTTCTACTCTGCATACAAGTCTTCTTTCGCGTAGTCAGATAGAGTATTCGTACATACTCTATACCCAAGTCTTCTTTCAAGTAAGATAGGGTCGTAACACTAAGTTTAAGAGTGTAGACGACAACTCAACCTCCTGCTACGTCGACTCAACAAAGGAAAGAAAGAATGAATGAAAGGAAGGAATTTCAGAAATGTGTTTTCTTTTAAGAAAATTTTTGAATAAGTATTCCAAAAAGCTAAGAATGACAATGGTGCCAAAAAGAAAATTTTGAAAGTATGAGAATCATACTTGTTTTCTGTTATATGAATTATGTGAAATTATTTGCGCAACAATAATTTCTTTTAAATTGAAAAGTATGTTGACACGAGAATCTAGATTAATTTTAGGGATTTTTCCCGGTTCACTGAGAACATAGACTATCGTTCTAAGGACTTCCCGATTCCATGAGAACATAGATTCTTTAAGAAGTGTTGGATCCAAATGATTTCGAACGGAGATCGTGAAATGGGAAGAACTTTTATAGACGAATGTCATGTGCGTATAGTGACATGAACAAAGACTCGGCAGAGTCGATTTTTGTTTAGTAATCAAGAGCCGATAAAAATTTCCTTCAAGGAAATAAGATAAGTAATGATAAGAAAAGTTAATTCTGTACCAAGTGAATGAAAGAAATGATTAGACGTTTGAGAAGCATTGGCTTTGAAATAAGAAAGAAATGATCGGGTCAAGAAGGACAGAATAAAGGGGATCAAAGTAAATGAAAGGAACGAATGTTACTTCCGTAAAAGTAACATGAACGAATTCATTTTCAGTTGGAGTTCGCCTCGTTCGAACTTCAAGAAGAGGTTTGTTTTAATTATTAAGACTCGAGCACGAATCATAAACGATCGATCGATTCCAACGACGATTAGAACTTGAGTTCTAAAAAGTTATTCTCTAGTTATTATTCCATTTTCTTTTGGAATTCATGTCATAATTCATAATTGAACGAAGAATACGATAAGTATGAGATTCAAGTGTCGGGAATGACAGAATCTTTTGTAAACGAATGTTACTTTTGAATGAGTAACATGAACAGAGTAGACGTACTTTGTTTTAATAAGTGAGAATTGTTAAGAAAATTTCTTCAAGGAAGAAATAAAGAAAGAAAGTAATGGAGAATAAAGTAAGAATGTGATAAGAAGATAAAGTAAGGAAGTAAAAGAATGATAAGATAAAGGATGGAAATAAAATCTCGAAATTTTATTTCTATATATTTTGAGTGCAATTTTCTTGAAATTGCTAGGTGTTTAAGATAAGTGGTTGTTTAAGTGGTGATATTATAATTGAATAAGGAATATTCAACTTGTAATTTAAGATTTCCCTTAAGATAAGTTATTATCCTACCCGTTACTGATCCATGTTTCTTAAAAATTTTGTAGGATGGATACTGGACTTGACACGGCTCAGGAGAGCCAATCCCCGCCACAGCGTACTTGGGCAGATCAGATATTAGATAAGTATCGAGATTTTGAGGCAGGCCCGAATCATGATATAGGGCAGATTGTGAGTAACTTTTCGGTAGTGTACCATGCAGCTCGCCATTCTGTCATGGAACGTCAGGCAATTTTCGACCTGATTATGCGACTACTAGAGGAGTGGCGTGGTTGGGCACATGACACGGCATGGTACTACCTTGGAGTGTTTGGTGACGACGTAGAGCCGACGGGTGATTACTTAGGATTCGCTCTAGCAGTACACAAACGTTTCTTTCAGAGCAGAATCATAGCATCATATCCCATTCAAGAGCACCCTCCCTACACTCACTTTCCAGCAGATTCAGAGTCAGAGCATGTTGAGATAGATCCAGAGATGGCCGCACAGTTAGAGATCCCTGCAGTGTTTGTACCTAGTGAGGACACAGAGGAGTTAGTTTCAGAGGCAGAATACCCGGTGATTGGCGCGGATCTCACCGCTATGATCGAGTTACCGTATCCCTTCAGACCACTTGACGAGATCTGTTCAGAGTTGGCCAGAGTTAGAGCAGAGTATGAGGCAGGACCGTCCAGGGTCCGTTCTAGGGAGGAGTACGATCCTAGTACGATTCCAGAGCACCTGCTGCCTCCAAAGAAGAGGACAATAGAGACTAGTTTGGAATACTTGGTTTCAGACTCGGAGAGGACCGTTTCAGAGGTGCCTTCACCACCACCACTTGTACTTTTGGACGGCTCCACGATTAGGGTTGACGAAGCACTTCTGCTCGTCCTTAATTCAGATTCAGAGGAGGACCTAGAGGAGGACTCCGAGGTTTTGCAGACCATAGAGGGCGGTAGTGACTCGACAGTAGCTTGTTGAGCAGGGCGTCTTAGACGTATAGTAGTAGCTGAAGCACTTTTTGTCTTGTAAATAGTCTGATCAGTAACTAGTTTTTGTAGTACTCTATACGGATACGGAGTTTTGGATCGTTTCCGTTCTAGTACTTCAAGTGGTACAGTAATGCAACTAGTAGTACATCCTATACATAGATAGGCAGATGGCCTAGCTTAGACTCGTTGAAGTCTAGACTTTCTCTTGTATAAGTCCTCGTTGGAGGCAAGACTAGTATTCTTTTTGATGTATATATATATACATGACCCGTGAGGGGGTTTTGATCACAAGAAAGTTTCTTTTAAATCGTGTAGTAAACAAGAATGTCGAATGAACTCGTGTAACGAGAGTTTAAGTTTAACTTGGGAAGTTTAAAAGATGAAAGAGCTAGTAATGAAGTTAATTCCCTAATTCTTCTTTCGTGAACTTATTTGAGTTGCAAAAAGGGGTTAGTAAGTAAAAGAAAGGTTTAAGGTAAGGCGCTAATGAGAACTTTCGTTTTCTATAATTAAAGAAAATGCCGCCAAGAAATATTAATAATCGCAGAGGCCCTGGTAGGCCCAGAGGACATGGAAGACGTCAACTAGATGACGAAAGGGAACAAGAACAAGAACGTAATGATACCCCTCCAGCATCACCATCACCACCACCTCCACCACCACCTCGTCGTGATACTGAGGAGCTTTTCCTCAAACGAAACCCCCATGTATTCAATAGAACTGGCAGCCCAAGCGATGCTGAGCTTTGGGTGCGGACCATTGAGAGAATTTTCAAACTCCTCAGATGTACTGATGAGGAGCGACTATCATGCATTGCGTTCCAACTTTCTGGACCAGCTGACTATTGGTGGGAAGCTCGGCAGAAAGTAATACCGGCAGAGCATCTGGCTCGATTCACATGGGAAGAATTTAAAGAGGTATTGTTTGACAAATACGTGCCGAAGACGTATAGAGCTCAGAAGGAGGCTGAGTTCTATAATTTGAAACAGGGTAAGATGACGGTCACAGAATACGATGCAAAGTTCTGTGAGTTGTCGAGGTATGCGCTAACTCAGGTCGATACCGAGGAGAAAATATCTAAGAAGTTCCGTGGGGGACTTAGACATGAATTAGGCATAGCTTTAGCCAGTCATGGGGGACTGAGCTACACTGATGTTCTAGGGCGAGCCCTAGAGATGGAGGTCGTAGTGCCTGATGAGAATAAAGTAATAACACCCACCCCAGCTCCAACCCAGAATCAAAACCGAGGCTATTATAACAACAATAATAACAACTACTTAGGGAAAAGAAAGTGGGAAGGGGGAAATAGCCATGGCTATAATTAGAATTATAACAATCAAGGGAATCAGAGGAATGGAAATCAACGAGGCTTTCAGCAACCTAATCAGGGTAATAACAATGCAAAAGGCCATGGCAGGGAAATAGTCAGTCGGGATTGTACATCCAAGGAAATAACCAAACTGGACCATGGGGAGGCAATAATCAGCAAAACCAGCCACAAGGACAACAGAGGAATTCCAATCAAGGAGGAAATAACCCAGGGAGGGTTATCAGTCCTGTTTGTCCTAAGTGTAATAGTACGCACCCCGGTGTTTGTCAAGCCGGCACTGGTGTTTGTTTTAACTGTGGACAGAAAGGGCATATGAAGAGGGATTGCCCGAAACCTTTTCCAGCAGCAGAACAGAACCAGTTTAGACAGCCCCAGCCTTTGAGGGCGATACAGGCACAGCCGCAGCAACAGATGACCCAGCAGCAATTTCAGGAGCATGCTCAACAGCAGCAGAATGCAAGGGCATGCGCGATCAAACAGGGTGCATAGCATAAAGGGAAAAGGAACCAAGCAGGTATGGACAAACTTCATAACACCCCCATTAAGATACTGTTTGATACTGGCGCGTCGCATTCTTTTATTGTTTGATCTTATGCGATAACTTAGATATTAGACCTGTAAGAGCTGCACACGCTATGAGAATAGCTACACCTTCAGGAGAGATCACTACTTCCACGCATGTTTGCTCTAACCTAGAACTAGAAATCGAAACTCTTAAGGTTAAAATGAACAACTTAAACGTTATAATAACGTGAGACATAGATATAATCCTAGGAATGGCTGGTTGTCAGAGAATTATGCCACGATTCTCTGCAACGAGAGAAAGATCTCTTTTCAATCTCCGGGTAGAGAACCAACTGAATTTTATGGGATTATGATGGATAGGAGGATACTGATAATATCCGCTCTACAAGCTAAGAAGTTAATGAGAAAGAAAGGAACCACAGCATATCTCGTGTACCTAGTTAAAGAATAAACCGGAGATATACCTAAAACCGCCTTCAGATCAGATATGGCCATTACGAATTCCTAGATATGCCATTTGGTTGGACTAACGCTCCCACAGTATTCATGGATCTCATGAATCAAATTTTTTTTTCCACCCGTACTTAGACAAATTTGTTTTAGTATTCATCGACGACATTCTCATTTACTCCAAGAATGAGGAAGAACACGAGGAACACTTAAGAATAGTTTTAGAAACGCTTAGAGCCGAGAAGCTTTACGCCAAAATCAGTAAGTGCGAGTTTTGGCTGAAGGAAGTAATGTTCCTTGGACATGTAGTATCAGTAGAAGGCATCAAGGTAGATCCCGCCAAGGTAGAGGCAGTATGCGATTGGAAATCGCTGACAAGTCCGAAAGAAATTAGGAGTTTCTTAGGTTTAGCCAGTTATTACAGAAGATTCATCGAAGGATTCTCCACGATTTGCTAGACCTTTGACGCAACTATTTAGAAAGGAAAATAAGTACAAATGGACCGACAAGTGCGAGATAAGTTCGCAGACGCTCAAGGAAAGGTTGACCATCGCACCAGATTTAGCCCTTCTAGAAACAAACAAGGAATACGAAGTATTTACAGAGGCTTCAAAGATCGGATTAGAGTGCGATAGGATGCAAGATGGAAAGGTGATAGTTTATGCTTCAAAATGACAACTTCGACCTCACGAAGTTGAGTATCCAACCCACAATTTAGAACTCGCAGTCGTGGTGCATGCATTAAAAATTTGGAGACACCATCTTGTAAGGATTGAGATCTTCACAAATCACAAGAGTCTAAGTACTTCTTCGGGCAAAAAGGAATTGAATATGAGACAAAGGAGGTGGCTCAAATTGGTCAAAGATTACGACTGTAGAATTAACTACCACCCAGGAAAAGCGAATGTAGTAGTAGATGCGCTGAGTCGCAAGGCTTCAACCAAGTTAGGATGTCTGTTTGTCGAAGAAGAAACTCTAGTACGAGAATTTAAAAAGATGGAAATATAAGTGCTCGATACACCAGCAACGATCACAAGTCAACTAGCGACACTAGAATTTACACCAGACTTACAAGAAAGATTACAAGTGCCTAGAGAAAGGACGAGTCGATCGAGAAGCTTCGACTAAAGATAAGAACGGATAAACCAGACGGTTATTCCGAAGCAATGTATAATATGATAGAAATTAAAGAATGGACTTAGTATTCCCGATGACAACAAATTTAAGACTTAAGAAAGGATTTCTGGTAGAATTGTTTGAAACGAGACGTTGCCTCGTTTGTAGAAAGATGTTTAGCTTATCAGCAAGTGAAAGATTTACACTGACGACCATACGGGTTGTTATAACCGTTAAGTATTTCTATGAAGAAATAGAAGAATATTTTGACGTTGATCAAATTGTTATAATGATAGTTATTAAGCTAAGATAAGTATTGTGCCTTATGAGGCCTTGTATAAAAAGAAATTTTAGATAACTGCCTTATTGTAATAAGGTAGGTGAAAGAAAGGACTTAGGACCAGATGTGGTCAAGTGAAATGATCGAGATCATTCGATAGATTCGTGTCAGAATGAAAGGAGTTTAAGGAAGACAAAAGTCTTACGTATATGCGACAATCAGAGCAAAAGTTCGATAAAGGAGATAAAGTTTCTTAAGATATCTCCGTTAAAGAGAATCGTTAGATTCGTGTCAAGTATCAGCTTAGACAAAAGATTTAGATGATTAGTGAATATCTTGAAAAAGATAGTTTCCAATATGGATAGTTTCGGCTTTGTTGCCAAGTTTATGAAATGTTTACTATATGCGTATCTCATTTTGAGAAGATGTGTGTGTTCGATTCTACACACATAGTTTTGTCAGCAAGACGTTGATCTTGAAACTGACTTAAGTTATGAAAAAGACCGCAATCCATTTTGAATCGAAAAGCGTGAAAGTTAAGAAGCAAGTTGATACGGTTAGTAAAAGTGTTATAAGATTATTACGGGCAAGAAGAAGTCACGTAAGAACCTGAAGAAGAGTTGAGGAAGAAGTACCCCGAACAGTTTAAGGAGGATAAGCAAATTTCGGGACGAAATTTCTCGCAAGGGGGGTAGGATGTAATACCCCGATAATTTCTACTGTCTTTAAAAATAAAAGTTATTTTCTACTGTCATGAAATTAAATTCTAAGATTTACGGTGAAATCCGTTTCAGAAAATAATTTCCAGAAGTCGGACGAATGACTACTGTATTAGGGTTTTCGCGTCCGATAGATTTTTCGTCCGAAAACTCAGAATTAAAATCCGACAGAATTTACATTCACTTTTTTTCGATACGAGTTCACCGGAGAAAGTTAGTTTTTATTATTTTCCGGAAAAAATTTGGACTATGATGTCCCGAGTTTTTCTCGGATTTTAGAAATTAAATTATACTTTTTAAGTATATAACATATTTCGGATTTAATGGTCGAATTAGATTTTGACGAAACGTAACCGACTACGTTTTTAATTGCTCGATTTTTATTACGTCGTAACGGACCCGGAAAACTCGTTTTTGGCCAAAATATCCACTCCAAAACTGCCACCTCATGCTATTAACTTTACACCTAATGGTTTAGATATTATTTCATTAAATCACTTAGTCACCATAACACCTCATGCTTATACTTTACACCTATATTGTTGGATATTATTTCTTTCTCACCATTAGTCATCACCATCTTCTCCCAAACCTCCCAAACCGCCACCCCCCATTTCAAGTCCTCCATTGTTGTTCTTCAAGCTTTTGCAAGGATTTCTCATCTACTTGGTTCATCATCCATCAATACATAAATCCATTCACATAATCTTCAAGGTAATCATCTCCTCTATCATTCTATCCAAGTAGAATTTTAATTCTTTAATTTTCTTATTGACCGAAAAATTTGAGGATGAAATAGGATGATGATTTAATTCTTAATTCATGTAATTAGATGGATAGGAATGGTTTTCTATAGTTGAATTGATGAGAAAAATCAAAAGCCCTAAATCCTAATGAGGACCGAAAATTGGGGAAATGAGTAATAGGATGCTATGATCTTAAATTAATTGGATGATTAGGCTTAGGAAGTGTTCAATTGATGATTGATGCAAAGAAGGAAGTAATTCCCCTAAAAAAATTGGGTGATGACCGAATTTAGGGCTAGGATTTGAGTTTGGAATTCAATTTATGATGTTGGATGTTTTAGATAATGATATAGTTTAGTATTTGATGAATTAATGATCGATAATGAGACTTAGTATTATCGATTGAAGAAAAAGATCAAGTATGTGTAAAATTGGAAAATGTAGTAAGTAGTAGATGGAATCAATGAAGAATTGATGTAGTAATTGATGTGATTTGTTGGAGATGATAATAGAAATGAGATGTAGTATAATCGAGGATGATTATACAATTTATTGGAATTTTTCTAAAATTAAAATGAAACACGTAAGAGACGAAAGCTCGTCGATAAATCGAGATTAGATAATGAATTGAGGGTGTGAGTTATGTAGTAATGAATCTTGATAGATAATGATCGATATTGTAGAATTTGAATGAATTCCATTGATGTCGGAATTTTTATAAGAAACGAAGAATTGAACGTAAGTGTCGATAGAAAAGAGGAACAAGGAAAGTAATTTGATATTAGTAATTGTTATTGATAAGTGATTGAGTTTTTAGTTGACGATGTTTCCATCCGAGATACGAGATGATAAGTTAGTATGTGAACGAGAAGTTTGAATTAGAAAGTGAACTTGAAATGGTATAGTAATTGGATAGTTTGAAAGACGATGAATTAATCGTTGTGTTTGTGATCGAGAAATTTAAAGGAGTTCATCGCGTATGAAGTTACGTGTTGACTGCCTTGAGGTATAAATTTTGTGAGAATTTAAGTGGTATCGTATAAGTCGAACCTAGATAGTCGTGCGTCGAGTTATCGAACACTAGGGTTCCACGCGGACTGTTTTGCGACGTTTCACGGAAACTGTCATATCTGCTAGCTCGCTTAACGAAATCGAGATCCGTAAATTGGAGAGTAAACTAGACATCCATGGCTTTCTTATGGTATAAGGCAAGTCCCCTGTTTCAAAATCCCCTGTTCTGGGTGAACTTACTGATCTGAACAGTAATTTCCAAAACTTAGTTTCTTAAGTTGAATTCTTTTCAACTTAATTCCTTTTGATCTTCTAAGTCGTTGTAAGCAATCGAATTCAGTTTTTATCGACATAAGTGTCGAGTAAGGAACCAAATGAGTTCTAAACGAGATATGTTCGAGTTTCGTTCCCGTTTAACTAAAAGAATCTAGTTTAGCGTGCAAATGCCTAAAAAGCTTAAAAGACTAATTCGATTTCGTTTTCGGTTTCCGTTTTCCTTATCGTCTCAACGACTTATCGAAGTTTTGTTATTTACGATGAAAGGGAGAAATCAACACCGAGGATAGGACAGAAGACCAGAGACGGAAGCACGTGTGTTAGTTCTGTAACCTATCGAGGTGGGCTTCTATATGTATCAAACAAAATGTGCGTTTTTCCACAAATCGAAAGTGACATCTATAGCTTTGATAACTGTGTTTATCCAAAGTGATTATCAGGCATAAACTGTTTTATGTTTTATGTGAGTTCTCTTATACCCTTCTGAGTTAGCCGACCTGTTATCCAGAATTTATTAGTTAACCGACTTGTTAACTAAAACGATCAGACTTTGAGTTAGCCGACTTGCTTTCCAAAGTTAGTGTACACAGTAGCCTGTGGTGTATGTTGTATCTTGTTGAGGGGTAACCAGCCACGGTGATTCTTATTGGGTAAGATTGAACGTATCATCTGTCAAAAAAATGCTTGTCCAAGCTAAATTGTGAAAATGATAAGAAAATGTGTTAGCAGACACAGGCATTTTAAAAGAAAACCCCGATGTGCTACAGAGATAAGAATGATTGGTTTATCTATACTTATTATATGTTTTCAGCAAAGTGCCCACTAAGTGCTTTATGTACTTAGCCCTGCATATGTTTTCTAAATGTGCAGGTTGAGCGTCGGAAGCGGTGATGGTTGAGTAGGATAGTGATAGGAAAGAAGAACAGAGTCACATTCTACGTTTATTTCGCTGCCGAACTCTAAACCTTTTTGTATTATCTTGTATATAACTCTGTAGTCTAAGTTCTGTACTATAACTTAGTTTGCTTTTGGAGAACTATGTCGAGTGATCCTTCGAGATCAACTCTTTCTTTATCTAATGAAGTCAGGTTCATAGAAGTATTCTGTCATTTAATGTATGTTTATTTCTTTCATCCCCTTTCTTCCCCGCTTCTTTAATCCAATCCCAATCGCACCCCGGCTTCTGCCGTCCCTCGGGATTTGGGGCTGTGACACTTAATTTTCTTAAATGTGAAATTTCTACGTAAGTTATGATATAGTCAAAGTCGCGCCCCAGACGAACTAAAATTTTATAATTGTTATATAATACAGTTATTATTATTATTATTATTATTATTATTATTATTATTTTAAATATAATTTGAGGGAATTTACCGTTTTTATATACATATCTCTAAGAAGGAAAAAAAAAATTTTAGTCAACTTTTATTTTCATCCTTGTTTTTAAATCTGAAGAGATTGTAGGATGGAGATCAATTATATAAAACCTTATCTTTAATAACCTAATAAAGGATGGGGATGATTAACCCTAATTTTGCAACTATAAAAACTATAGACTTCTTCTTTCTCTTCGTTTTCTGCTTCGCCGCAAATTGTTTGAAGAAAACTTAAGCTTCAGTAATTGTAGTTTAACAACACTTTTCTTGAAAAAAATCAAGGTAATGATATTCTACCTTCTATTCTAACTTTACCTTTTTAATCCCTGGTCATGATTTTTCCATATGCAGTATTGTTGTGAACATGAGAATAAACATATCTGATACATCCAATATATTGTATATACCTTAGGTTGCACATTATTTATTAATTATATATATTAGGTACTTTAAGTTCTTTTATTCATTGTTTGAACTAATAGACTTGGTTCTTATATATATTAGGTACTTTAAGGATTTAAGAATATTGTCATTTGAGATACTAATTATTATTATTATTATTATTATTATTATTATTATTATACTAATTATTATTATTATTATTATTATTATTATTATTATTTTATTATTATTATTTGTAACCAGTGTTTGGCTATAACTAAATCATAAATATTAAATATCGGAATGGATTTGTACATACCAGTAGCATGTATTTGTATGAGCTACATTATTGAATATGCATATGAGCACATGAATATTGATAAATTTTAATTGATTTAAGTCGACGGGTGATTCGATTTCTTAAATCAGGATGTTTAAATAATATATAGATTTGAAGCTACTGCTTAGTTTTCAAAGGTTTATATATATATATATATATATATATATATATATATATATATATATATATATATTTGTGAAAATTCTTATATACTAGTAATAAGTTATGGGTCAGATTTGAATTATGGATCGAGTGAAAGATACTTTGTTATAACCAATTTTAAGATAATTAAAACAGTAGTTATCTTAACTCGAATAAAAAATTAAATAAATAAAATTAAAATAGTAACTAACTAAGTTGATGGCGTGAAATATAAGTATTGGGAGACATAAATGAGTCGTCTAACTTGAGAAGCTCGAAATTTATCCTCATTCACTTTTCTATTTTAGTCATTTTATTTTATTTTACTCTGCATTTATTTCCCTTATATTAATCTATACCATATCTAGGAAGTTTAACAACCTAGTCTCTGTTAATAAAAAAAAAAACGAGTTCTCCATATGTAGTAAAACTTGCACACACGCACAGACACGTATATATATACTTTATATACTAGTTTATCAAAAACACTTTTCATCCGAAAAATCGAACATGCATTTATTGATGATAAATTAATTATAAATCTCTAGGTGTGGCGCGACTAAGATCTTAACATTTATTGAGTTGCTCGACTCGTCTTTTCAAGTGAATTAAGGTGTGGGATCTTACTTAACTTTATACCGTTGAGTTGATTTTTGTCCTTTTTAATACGATGTGACTTGCCGTATGTGATTATTTAAATTTAAGTGTTGAGCGGACAGTGTTAAGTTGTCCATTGACTTGCTCTCACTTGCGTACAATACATTTGATATCATATGATGAGCAGGACATGTTGAGTTGTCCATTGACTTTGCTCTATATTATTGACGCCTTGTACGTTGACATTTAGTGTTGAGTGGACCGTGTTAAGTTGTCGATTGACTTGCTCTCACTCTTTGTCGCGTATTATTTGACTTTAATATTCACTACGTGCATCTGTTTTATTAAATTGGATACTTTTTGGTATAACTGCCCACACTAAGTATATTCGCCTATACTTATCCACAATTAAAACTTTTCAGGTAATTGAAGTCGGAGGTGTGGATGTGTCGAATGAAAAGTCTTAATAAATTGGATTTACTTTACTTACAAGACATTATCGTTTCAAACTATGCACTTATATTCTTGTTAGTTCTTTTACTTAATCGGATTAGTATGCTAAGCTTATTAGCTTATTGTTTTATTTTAATAAAATATCTCTCTCTTTAGACTTACGTATTTATTCTATTATTTAATTGAAAAAAAATATATTCATATTTCCGCTGCAAATATTATTTTAAATATTTATTTTAACGCTTTAATTAGATTAGGGTATTACAAAACATATTTATCAATAATTTTTATTTTTCACTATTAATCATCTTCTCCAAATTTCCTCTTCTTATTAACATGGTTATTTTCTTCATTTTCATCATTTAATCATGCTTATATACCTTCATATATCTCATATAAAGCATCAAACTCATGGAAAAATCAAAACACACAAAAATCATTTCAAGGTCATAAACCATCGAAATTCTTATATTTTCATGCATAATGATTTCTTTTCTTCATTTAATCACCTTAACATGCTTGACTTTATTTTTAGAACACATAGAGATCATCAATATCAAGATATAACTCAAGGCACAAAATTCCTATTTTTTTTTCTTAACCACACGACATACACATATATACTTCATAGGTTTTTCTTTCTCATCTCTTAGCATGGAAAACTTCTTTAATCATGGATTTATGCTTAAAGACACAAAACTCAAGTCCTTTCTTCTCATACCCATATATTTCGGTCCTAGCAAGAAAGAAAAATAAGAAGTTCTTAGGCTTAAAAGGGTGAATCCTTACTAATTCCTCCTCGATCGATAATCACCACTTTGTTCCTCGCAACTCTGGCTTCCTCTCCTCGATTTTCTTGATGAAAAATCGATTCCTATGATGAGGAAGAAAATCGGCAGTTTTCAAGGAAGAAAAATGGAGGAAATCATTGATCTTACTTTGTAGTTTGAAGGAACAAGGATTAGAGCTTGACTCCTCGATACTTCTTGATCCATTTAAGGCTTGAATCAAGGAAAAACATGGTGATTAGAGAGGAAAAAAGCAGCAGTTGTCCTTTGAAGAAAAAGGAAGAAAAGGATTGCTCTTACTCGATTTTTGAAGAAACAAGGATGAAACTTGATTCTCTTCGGTTGATGTCTTCTTCCCTCGATTTATTGATGAAGAAATGGTAGCTTGGGAGCTTCAAACCAGCCGCCATGGAGGATGGTGATGGCGGTTTGAAGGTGGAAGAAGAAGAAAAAGATGATGATGATCAACCTTTGAACTCTCAAGTATCTAGCTTCAATTCTTAAACTCGATGGAAGAAGAAATGAAGGCTTAGAGATGGTGAAGGGCTTCTGCCATGGAGCTTCTTTGTGTGAGGGAGATGATCGAGAGAGAGAGTTTGTAGAGTGAGAGAGATGAAACTTTGGTTGCAAGTTTAATTAGTTGAGAGAGAGTGAAGTCACTTGCCATTTGTGAGAGTGGGGAATACTTAAGGGTGACAGAGAGGGGATGTCGGCTGACTTAGGGGGAAAGAATCCTAATTTTTCTCAGATAAAAATCCCCAAAAGAAAAGATTTTATCCATATAATATATCCATCTTCAAAGTTAAACTTTATTCCTTCTTTTCGGCACTCTCTCGACTTCGGATTTCAATCTCATTCGCTCCAACACTCCCCAAATAATTTATAGATTCTAACAAGCCCAAATTCTATATATAAATTCTAATAACGAAGAAAGTCAGAAATCTCGATTATGCGTCTTCGTCTCTACTCTTACAAGTGACTCAAAACTCGATTTATAGAACTCGGATTTCTCTCTAACTTGCGTCATTAGTCACAAAATAATTTCTAGATTCGGAAACACCTAACTTTTATAGCTAATTTCCGATTAACGAAAAAGTCGTGATGGTTGACTTTTTCGGTCAAAGTTACTATTTACTAAAAGTCGACTGTCTCGAAATTACCCGAAATTCGAACTCATACTACATCTCGCATTCTTAAACTCATATAATTCTTCAGATGTTCGTTTCGAGTTGCCAAAACGAGAAAATTACCCTTCAGGCCTTCATGGGCATTTTGGTAATTTCACAAGAAAATTTATTTCTAGGAAATTTTTATCACACAGAATCACATATAATAACATATAATAACACTTCAAAAGCACTCAAGCACGTATAATCACATTTAAGACCATCAATTAGAGTTATAAAGATTCGGGGTATTACACTAGGCCATGGAACATAAGCAATTTGAAGAAGTATTATGTCTAAGTGTCCTCTTTTGGGAAAGTTATTGGAAAATCTTGTTTTGATGGGAAGAGGCCTACGTGCCAGGTCTTTTTTCCACTTTTCTTTTGTTAGAATACTTGCTCAGCTAGACAAGTATTCATGTAAGGGCACGAAGAGAACTTGTTGCAAATAAACAAAAGCTGAGATGTCTTTTTGTTCTGTTTGCATTTTTTATGTATTAAAACTTGATGCTGAAAGATCATGATGAGAAAATGATGCAGTATTTAATGAAATATAATAAAGTGAATACTCTAAATGGTTTGATAATGAGGTAAAACCATCTAGAGTAGGGGGGAGTAGGGGTGTACCTTACATCCCTAGGGGGCCCAAAAATACTCCATGAAAATGCAAAATTATGCGCATAAAAAGGAAAAAGATGGATAAAAAAAAAGCATGATAGCAGAATAATTATAACCATTTAGGCTGCTAGATAGGAGACGTAGCATAGACAAGCTAAAGAAAATGAAAGAAAAAAGTTGTTCAGTCCAGAATACATAAAACATTGTTTAAAAGCTGATACATATGAAAATTAAGCTAAGAAGGTAGCTGCATCTTCATCTGTATTAACCCTGGTGGCATCGATATTTCCATCCCCGAATACATTTCCCAGCTCTCCTCTCCTATTAGTAGCAACTTGTGAGGTCTCACATGTCAAAGGCGCATCTAGAAAGGAAGATAGAAATTATTAAAGTAAAGAGCGACAGTAAACGTAAGCCTATAATAGGAAAATGAAAAGAAAGTAAAATACCTTGTGATTTGGCAGTTTGGGGGAAATCGTTTGGGAAGAAGTCATAAATAGGCTCAGGTGGATCGAAGAAGGCTACCTGCAGGTCGCATAGGGCAATGAGAGCCTCGAAGGCCCTTTGCATTACTAGAAGCAACCACGCATGCCCAAGAGAGGTTGAGAAATCACCTTTAAATTAGGGAGGTGGGGCTAAGCACTTCACTATGGGGTCCACCTCTACTGGCTCCTTGAAACCCAGGCTGCGAGCCTTAGCCAACACAGTTATGCCACACCTTTTGGCTACAGAAGCAATGTCATTGCGAATGGCTAGTAGATACTCAGGAGAAGCCTTGAAAGCTTCCAGAATACCTTCATGAAGAATTTGTAATGCCCTTTGGCCCAAGGAAGTACAGAGAATGAAGCTTTGGCACCAGTGAACTCTGTCTGTATAGCCTGACGGATAGGAGAGGTGGGCAGTTTGAAGGAGATTCTTGGCCTTCTCAAGTTCCTTGCTAACTTGTGTGAGGTGTTGGCTGAGCTCGGCGTTGATGGTGCTGAGTGATGCATTTACTTCTGATAAAGAAGGCATCTTTTTTTGAGAACGGAGAAGCTCGTGATTTTTCCTCTTCAGGTCATCGTTAGCCAGAGAAAGCCTGATGTTGGTGTCCAGAATGTCTTGATTTTGGTATTTCAAGTCTTCATTAGCTTTAGTTAACTCCTGCAGTTGTACTTGGCAAGTCACTAAGGCATCCCTTAACTTCTCCACCTCCCCCTCACGAGAGTTGTCTTTGAATTGCAATAGTCGGCCTTGAGCACTGATCAACTAAAGCAATACCAAAAGAAGATATGTAAGAAAGTATTATAGTTTCCAAGTAAGTAAATAGCAATGTTAAAATAAATAGCTGCTAGAGTAAAAAAATAAAAATACTTGTACTAGACAGTGAGCACTCTTTTCTTGAAGTTGCACCAAGGATGGAGGATTGGTTTTTGCTTCCTCTTTGGAGGGGGGAATAGCATGCAACAAAGAAAGATACTCGAAAGGAGGTAGTTGGCAAAGAGAACTGGAGGTCTGACCTCTTAAAGCATATCCAAACGAGTCAACACCCTTGGAAGAGGAACTCTCAATGAGAGGAGTATGCTTGGTCTTCTTAGAGGCACCAGGAGGAGGCCGCGAGGAAAGAGGCCTCTTGGAGCGGGCAGAGGTATGTATCTTGGTTCTCTCTTTCGGGAGAGAAGAAGGAGGATAGATTTAAACAATGAACTCAACTAATTGCTCAAATCCTTCCTTAGCTTATTCCTGGATTTCACACTCAAGAATTCAATTAATAACTCAGATTAATAGACTCGACTATTAACTCAAACTTCCTCTCAACATTACTCTCGAATACCATTCTCGAGGACTCAACAACTATACTCAAATATTAACTCAAATAATAAACTCGGCACTAATTCGGGCTTTTATTTCAGCACTATTCTCAAAATCATTCTCAAGGCTCGATTATTAACTTAATTTCTCAAGCTCAAGCATAGAACATAAAGGCTAACCTTTAAAAATCTAGTTATCTCTTTTGTCCTATTATCGGAGGGTGGCCTCTTATGAGGACTTATACCAAAACTGGGATATAAACAACTAATGTTATCCCTCATCAACTGGATGTTCTAAACTTCACAAAACGCACTAGACACGAGTTACTACTTTATGTCTGACTCGATTACTCTTACTTGGCATCAACTCTCATTATATTTTTCTCGAACGTCAAATAAGAAGAGATTAGCTCTCAAACATGAAATAAGGGTTACTCGATTTCTTGCAGCTGCTAAACTGAACCCTAAACATCATCCTTGTAGCTTTCAAACATCTTCTATTAGTTCCTATTCGAAATCCTCTTTTAGGTTCTCATCATCTTTACTTTTAACGATGTTTGACATCTCATCGATACGTCTAAGATAAGCTACAAGGGCTGTCCTTGGTAAATTTTTGCTGTCATATTGTTCGTCCTCATGAGTTACTTTGATATCTTTAACTTTTCATCATTTCACGAAGGGGGGTCTCGTTGCTATCATCGTTGCATCGGAGATACATGGATATGTCGATATTTTGATTAAGTCTTTAACTCTTACTCCAGACTTGGACTCCAAGCAGCATCTCAAAGGTCAGAAACTGGAAACTATAAACAGCTACTTCAGAATGAACTGAAGGTAGCTTATGCCTATCGTTGCTTCCGTAGAGGAATGCTTCGAAGGGATCATCATTGTCGCTACCATTCTTGGTTCGAATTGATCTAAAAGACTTGACTATGATTCTCACAGGAGAGTAGGCATTGATATGATGCATATATGCCTTTAACTTGTTGTATGAATAAGGCAGGATTCGGAGAGGATCGTATGAAGCATTGGGTTGCATAGCTACAGAGCTAGCTGAGAAGTCTTGAGGTATAAGGATCTATCAGAAAAATTACTTACAATCACTTATTAAAGTGAAAGATTAGCACTCGACACAGGGCGAGGCAATGAGAACAATGGGAAATGAAATGAGATTGTCTTGAGACTAAGTCTCAGAACTGAGTCCACTCGACTTAAATTGGGGTAGAGAGTTGAATAGTTCAGGGGAAAAAATATCCCGTCTGGTGAACTGGCTCAGAATTGGGTGATAAACCCGCTGCAGTCACTAAAAAGGTAGACTCCTGTGCCTTGGACCCGTATCTCTGCTCTGGACTGCTTACGGTTATGCCTTTAGTTTGAGAGTGAATTACATTGCTCTTTGTTCAACCATCAACTTGAATATCTTTTATAAATAAGCTCGATGTAGGTCAGCACTGGAGGAGTTGCTCGCTTGCACCACTCCTTGGAACACGCGTAGTTGAGATGTACCATCTCATTAAGAAGTTCTAACGTCGATGCACTTTACTATCTCTCGAACTTGTGATAACGTACTACAAATTCTATTAGCATCTCGTGAAAATTCTTCTTCATATGCTCGTACTCTCTTGTCCTTGCTTGGCTTCCTTCATCGTCTATCTTGCTCTTATCTCCCAAAAGTACGTTTAAGCTTAAAGCATAGAATAATTTCAACTCACGAAATTGATCGCATAGTCAACTCATCTTTTTGAATTTCAATGTCAAAACCAAATTAGGTGAGAGAACTCTAAAGCATCCTTGTTCTTCATGCAACTTATCATGTTTATTACTTCTAGATAAGGGCACATATTAATAATTGAATAACTCAAAATTAATTGAAAACTTGGAAAGCTCTTAATAACTTCGTACCTGGTTGCCGGATGAGATGAGGTGAGGTGCTTGGCTCGTTGTTAACTCAAATAAGTCTAGGAAATAAAATCAAGACTTTGACTCTCAAAGAAGTTTAAGCTTAGAGCAGACGAGCTGCTCTGATACCACTATGTCACAGCCTGAATTCTAGTGTATAAAATAAGTAGAATCAATTGGACGGTAAAGATGGAACAACTTAATTGTCACAACCCGACTCCCGAGGTGTGAAGTACAACACTAACACTACTAAACCATCTACTAACTCAACTCACATAAGGGAATCATGCTCGGGAAACAAGGGGAAATCTCAACTGAAAGCGATAACAAATAAGGCATGCTTCCAAATTAAACTGTAATACCTCGGAAAATCTCGATTGTCTTAAAAATTCAAAGATAATAATAAAAATGGCTTTGCACGGCTAAGTTCATGATTTTGAATTTTGAAACTAACGGTGAAATCCGTTTCCGAAAATAAATTACGGAAGTCAGTTAAATGACTATTGTATTAGAGTTTTCGCGTACGAAAACTTTTTAGTTCTAGAACTCAGAACGGAAAATCGTTTGATTTTTACATTCACGAAATTGCGATACGAGTTCGCCCGAGAAAGTTCGTTTTTATTATTTTCCGGACAAAATTCGGACTGTGATGTCGCGAATTTTTATTTAATTTTAAAATTTAAAATATACTTTTTAAGCATATTATATTTATTGGATTTTATGGTCGAATTGGAATTTGACAAAAACGAGCTGAAATACGTTTTTATTTACTCAATTTTTATAACGTCGTATCGAGCCGCAAAAAACGCGTTTTTGGAAAAAATTACCCATCTTGGCCGACACACACATATAGTTGTAGGATATTTCCTTCTTTTCACTTTATGACTCATTTTATTGCATGGTTCTAAAGAGTGACACCTAAGTTTAGTTGTAGGATACTTATTTAATAAATTAAGTCATCTTCTACCACCCTTATACCCCCAAAAACCGCCACCCTCCATCTTCAACCTCTCTCTCATTTGTTCTTCATCCTCCATTGGAGACTTGGAGCTTCCATCAAGGAATTTTCACTCATCTTGATCAATCCTCCATCGATTTAACTTATTCCTTCATTAATTATCAAGGTAATTACCTCCTCTACTAATCTATCCAAATAGAATTTCAATCCTTTAATTTTTCATGTTGACCGAATTTTGTAGAGGAATTAGGAAGATATTTTGATCTTTAATTCATGACATAGGATGTGTTAGTAAGCAAATTCTATGGTTAAAATTGAAAGAAATCCAATAACCCTAATGTCTACTTAGGACCGAATTTAGGGGGGGTTAAAGTAGGATGGATTAATTCTTAATTTGTTTGGATAAATAAGCTTAGGAGATGCTTAATTGAGGATTGATACAAAAATAAATGGAATCCCCTATGAATTGGATGATGACCGAAAATTAGGGCTAGGGTTTCACTTGATTTTCTTGATTAATTGTAATACCCCGGAAAATCTCGACTGTCTTAAAAATTTAAAGTTAATAATAAAAATGGCTTTGCACGCCTAAGCTTACGATTTTAAATTCTAAAACCAACGGTGAAATCCGTTTCCGAAAATAAATTCTAAAGTCAGTTAGATGACTACTGTATTTAGGGATATCGCGTACGAAAACTTTTTAGTTCTAGAACTCAGATCGGAAAACCGTCTGATTTTACATTCACGAAATCGCGATACGAACTCGCCCGAGAAAGTTCGTTTTTATGATTTTCCGGACGAAACTCGGACTGTGTCGTCCCAAGTTTTTGTCGGAATTTAGTTTTTAATTATTACTTTCCGATTAAGTTTAATACGTTAGAATTTTTGGTCGAATCGGAATGTGACGATTTTGTGTCGAGCTACGTTTTTCGTCGTTCGATTTCCGTAACGTCGTATCGCGCAGGAAAAACGCGTAACTTTCTTTTTTCTCTCCCTCTAGCCGACATCATGCACTCTCACAAGCATGATATTTCATGTTTTATATAGTATTTCACCATGACTTACCATCTTAGATATTAATTAAACTTTACACCTAATGTAGTTACTATTTTAATACCTTAGTCATCACCATCCTCACACCACTCTCTCTCTCAAAATTTCGAAACACACACACACCTTATCTCTCTCTTTGTTCATCATTTCACCATTGAAGAACTCAAGTTCTTGGACAAGAAATCTTCACAAGTCTCTAATCCAACCATCGAATCCTATTTCTTCCTTTAGTAATCTTCAAGGTATTTATCTCCTCTCTAATCCTATCCAATTAGATTCCATTTCTTTTTATTTTCTTCAAGTGGATCGATTTTATGGATAATGGAAATTAGATGTTTTGATCTTCTATTAGTGTAATAGGATGGATTAGATATGAATCTATGTCTAAAAGTGAAAGAAATTCAAGAACCCTAAGTTCTAATAAGTACCCAAATTTAGGGCTATGGAGTAGGATGTCTTGATTCTTCAATTAGTTGGATAATTAGACTTAGAAGTGGTTTAATTAGTGATTAAAATAAAAAGAAACCAAAACCCCTATGATTTAGTTGATGACCGATTTTGTGGGTTAGGGTTTGAGTTGGGATTTTCAAATAATGTGTAATAAGACTTGAATTGTTTAGTTGATGATATAGTAGTATGATTAATGGATTAATAATGATAATTGATGAAGAAAATCACCCCCTTAATTAATTTTATAATACCGAAATTTTTGTAGAAATTAGGGGTTTGCATGTAGTTCATCTAGTTCAGGATTTGTTGTTGAAATTGTTGGGAAATTTATTAGTATGAGTTTTGATGAATTCCAAAACCAACTGACCCCAACCGAGTAGATGTTGCTAGCTCTTAATATTAGCAGTTAGGCTTGCTGTTTGAGCAATGTTAAGATTTTATCTTTACAGGTCTCCAGCTGAAGACGGTAACATAGCAACACTCGGATACAACCTAGGATGGAAGATCGGATGAGGAACATCAGTTGAAACTAAGAGTTCAAGTCAAACCGTTCAAATGGAACATCAGTTACAAGACTCTGACTGATGATAGAGTTATGCCAAAAAGGAGGAAGACTTATATACAGCTGAGAGTTCAAGCCAACGGTTCAGTATCAGTTACAGAAAGCCATCCGACCAAGGGGGAAGGTATAACAGAGTGGTTACAAAAAGGATGAAGTTGAAAGTCAGCTGAGAGATCAACGGTTCAGTCAGATAGAACATCAGCTGAAGACCACTCGGATAAAGATCAAGATTTTCAACCGACTAACCAAGGTTGACTGTCAAAAAGGTTTGAATTTGAAATTCAAAAAAGGAAATCACGTGAGGGTTTGACCGTTCAGTCATTACCCCATTTGGCCCAAAACAAGGTTGTCTCAGATGGAAAGCAGAAGAGCACAGATGCCATATCGGGAAAGTCTGCAGAGATGAGAGACAAGCCATCGCTATCAAAGAACAGAGATCAACGGCTCCTCCAACGGCTAGTTGATTCTCTCCGCCTATAAAAAGAGGCATTCATTCATTCGACAGATAAAAAAAAACGAGATAAAGAAAATTTGAAGTGCACCCACGAGAGAAACAAGAGCAAAGAAAATCTGCAAAATCATATTCTAAGAGCATCAGCAACTGAGAGTTCCGAGTGGTAGAACATTAGTAGCTGAGGGTTCATAGAATTATAATCTGTCTTAGATCTTAGTTTGAGTGTTCATTCGTTCAAGCCATAGATCCAGCTCACATTCGTGTTCGAGCTGTAGTTGGAAAACCCACCCACCCACACACCCTAAAAAAGTGTTTGTTAGGATCCTACTCTTTCTGTAACTGAGTAGATAGGTTGCTGAGTACCCGTAAACTTAACATAGGTTGTCAAGTACCCGCAAACTTGACATAGGTTGTTAAGTACCCGTAAACTTATCTGTAAAGGTTGATAAGTACCCGTAAACTTATTGCAACGGTTGCACAGCCCGCGTAAGCTGTGTGGAACTGTCTAGAAGAACTTGGACTGAGGTGTGTGGACTCACATCTCGCCGTGGACGTAGGAGTTCTCTCCGAACCACGTAAATCCTGTGTGTCTGTGTTTATTTCTGTTCAGTTACTTATTGCATATTCAACTGACCAAACTAACCGGCATACAAACTGCATCTTTACATATCAACTGTCTTGGTTATTGACCAACCTTGAACAAAAGCGTGAGTTATTTTACGAGTATAAATTCCACCACATTCCGCACGGCACCTCTCTCACAGCTGAGTTCTCTTACTCAGTTGTGAATCCAGCTGAGACTTTCTTTACTCAGTTGAAGTTTTTCGGGGGTTAAGCTTTCAAAGTTGAAAAATCCTAACTGGTGTATCCCCCCCCCCCCATACACCAGTAACTCGTATCGGGACCATCAAGTGGTATCAGAGCAGTGGTTTAAAAGACTACTGTCTCTGTTTCACGAGGTGTGAATCGAGGTGTTTTCTTCAGTGGTCAACTGAATAGATCCTTTTTCACGCTAGTGCATATCTGCTTGCATTTATTGTCTGTTGTTGTGTGCAGATGGATATTAAAGATAAGATCGTGGTTATGTTCTCGGTTGTGAACTATACAGCCTGGAGGACTCGGATGAAGAAGATGTGGACATCTTCACCGACACTGAAGATGAGGACGAGCTGACTCCCACCAACAACGCGAGCGGACAGGATCAATGTCTCATGGCGATTGGAACTGACCAAAATGAAGCTGAGGTAACTTCTAACCCTGCTAATTTAAATTCTTCTAATGTTGCTAATGTGCAGGATACTTTAGAAGATGAGTTGGAACCATCTTGGGATGATTTCCAAGAACTAAGTGAGCAATTGAATCAGCAAACGGTTGAGTTTAAGAATCTTCACAAACAGTTTGTAAAACTGGAAGAATCCCTAACCAAAAAGGACGATCTGATCAAGAGTCAAACAGAGGAGATTGACTATCTCAAAAGTCAACTGACCGCGGCCAACCAAACTGAGGCTTTAACCGATGAGCAGTTGAAGGAACAGATCAAGGCACAGAATGAGCAGTTGAACAAGCAAGAGGCTCAGATCGACCAGCTGATGAAGACGTCGGACGCCCAGACCAAACACATAGCTGTTCTTCTCAAAGACCTTCAAACTAAGAAGGACAACCTGACAAAGCTATATTAGTCATACGAGATTATCGAGAATCTCATTAGATACAGACGTCAAACGGATGACGTGTTTGGACTCGGATACGACGTGGCCAAGGACACTGGAATTCCACCAGCTACCTTCACCAAGGCTGAGGAGGTCACGGTTGCCAAACCAGACACAGTTGAGTCTGCTACTGAAGAACCACCCTCACAACCGGCTAAGGCAACAGCAGCTGAGAAAGGCAAAGGAGCTGCAGATGGAAAACCAAAGACTCAGTCGGATGGGCAGACAACCGAGGGGGAATGTTCGAAGACTCAGACGAGGAACCGGAGACGTCGAAGATACAACCGACGACAGAACCGACCTCAAAGACAACCGCACAACCGACCAAGGAACCAACCGCATCAGGGATGGAACCAACAGAACCAACAGAACTTCAACCGACAGAATCAGCCTCAGTTCCATCACCACAACAACCAGAGGTTCCAACCGAGTCAACTGATGTGGAACAGTTACGACAGCTATGGATACTCATGCCACAACATGAATCAACATCCGGGCATGAACAACTATCGTCAACAGCTAGGGCAATGGAATCAGAATCAACCACGACGATTCCACAATGACGGCCGACCTTATTGGCAAAATCAAAAGGGTCAGAGACGTCAACCAAATAGGAGGAACCCCACTCCTCCTAAAGCCCAACATAGGAGAAATCCATCTCCTCCAAAGAGACAGAACATCAATAATAACAACAAGCCTAAGGATAACCGAGGTGTTGTTATAGTTGATGAAAATGGGCAGATCATTTGGAATGACAAGGTTATTCGAGTCTACAGGGAAAAGCGACCCACAGTTCCAGGGGGAACTGGTTCTAACCCTCCAGGACCCAACTGAAATTGGGGACCTAAGCGTGTTTCTCCGTGCAGGTATAGGAGGAACAACTGAGGAAGAATAAAGCATCACAGACAAAGTGGGTGATGGACAGTGGATGCTCGAAACACATGACAAATCTGAAGGATTTGCTTGGAAGTTTTGTGGAGCTGAACGGTCCAACTGTTACTTTTGGTGACAACTCAAAAGGTTACACCAAAGGCTACGGTACCCTTGAAACCGATCTCGTGTCAATTTCTAATGTTTCATATGTTGATGGATTGAAGCATAACCTGCTCTCCATTAGCCAATTCTGTGATAATAGTTTTTCTGTCAAGTTTGATGCTCAGGGTTGCAGGGTTAAAGACGTTCAAACAAAGCAGGTCATATTGTTGGGAAATAGATCTCCAACTGGGAATGTCTACTATGCTGACTGGAAAAGTAGCCCACCTGAAACCTGTCTGTTATCAAAGAGCAGTTCAGATGTGAGCTGGCTATGGCACAAGAGGCTCAACCATCTTAATTTCAAGACAATGAACCGACTTGCCAGACAGGAACTCGCAAAGGGCATTCCTAACCATGTGTTTTCAACAACACATATCTGCAGTGCGTGTCAGCTGGGAAAGCTCGCCAGATCCTCGTTCTGGTTGAAATCCACACCCTCAACCGACCGAGTATTGCAGCTGATCCATATGGATCTCTTCGGGCCAGTTACACCAAAGAGCATAAATGGCAACGAGTATACACTGGTTGTAACTGATGATTACTCGAGGTACGCGTGGACCATTTTCATGTGTCACAAGAGTGAAACCCGAGATGAGCTACCCAAGCTGATGGATTGGATACCGAACCAACAAGAGATGAAAATCATTTCTATCCGATCAGACCGTGGAACCGAGTTCCTCAATGAAACCATCATTGAGTACTGCGAGAAGCACGGTATCACTCATCAAACCTCAATTGCGCGAACTCCACAACAAAACGGAGTAGCTGAGAGAAGGAACCGAACGCTGAAGGATGCAGCCACATCCATGTTGACAAGCTCAGCTCTGCCAAAGAGATTTTGGGCTGAGCCAATCAACACAGCATGCTATACTCAGAACCGTTCTCTTCTGACCAAGCGGTTGGGAAAGACACCATATGAGCTATGGAGACGCAGGAAGCCTGATATTTCATATTTTCGTGTTTTTGGCTCTAAGTGTTATATTCACAACAATGGGAAGACTCAGTTGAAAACTTTTGATGCCAAAGCTTCGAAAGGCATATTTCTTGGATATGCTGCTCGGAGCAAGGCATATAGAGTTTTCAACAACAACTCTCGTGTTGTGGAGATAACACCTCATGTTAGTTTTGATGAATCTAACTTTGAGTGCAGGGAACAGGCTAAAGGACAACAAGCAGATCCAGCTGTTTCACCAGTTCTCACCAGATCGCAGGTTCAAAGGCAGAAGAATTTGGCCGAACCGTTGGTATGGGCAACCGAGGATGATGATCCGTGTTCCTCAGAAGATGAATGTGAAGATCATCAAGCGGTAGCTGAGGACCCCAGCTCAAATCAAGAGGGAACTCCAGCTGATGTCACTCCAACTGCATCAGCAACCGAAGCCCAACCGAGCCCGGTTCGAAATATTGTCAACATTGAGGACCCAGACTCAACAGCTGACAAATCCCCAGTTATGAAGACTCCAACAGTTCAGGATTCTCCTTCAGTTGAAATCCCTGAACTAACACAGTTGGAAGAAGAAGGAAGACGCAACCGAAGATGGTATGAAGTTCATTCCACTGATGACATCATCGGAGATCCAACCGAAGGTGTGCGTACAAGAAGCAGAGTTGCGACTCAGGACTCAACTGAGGAACAGACCAACACTTATGCCCAATATGCTGAGGAGTTGGCAGTTCTAGAAGAGTTCGAACAAGCTGAAGATGTTGCCATGATTTCTTGCTTTCTAGCTGATGTGCCAGAACCAAAGAACGTTGTGGAAGCTCTCAATTGTGTTCACTGGACAACAGCTATGCAAGAGGAGCTGAATGAATTTCTACGCAACTGTGTTTGGGAGTTGGTAGAAAGACCAACTGGTGTCAAGGTTATTGGACTTAAATGGATTTTCAAGAACAAGAGAGACGCCAATGGTTACATTGTGAGGAACAAGGCAAGGTTGGTAGCTCAGGGATACTGCCAACAAGAAGGAATTGACTTTGAAGATTCCTTCGCACCAGTTGCAAGGCTGGAAGCCATCCGAATATTTCTAGCCTATGCCGCACATCACAAGTTCAAGGTTTATCAGATGGACGTGAAGTGTGCCTTCCTCAACGGTGATATCAAGGAAGATGTTTATGTTGAACAGCCACCTGGTTTTGAAACTGGAGATGGAAGAGTGTACAAGCTGAAGAAAGCTATCTATGGACTAAAGCAAGCCCCAAGGGCCTGGTATGACACTCTTTGTGGTTTTCTTCTGAACTCGGGGTTCAAACGAGGGTCAGTTGACAAAACCCTGTTCACCATCAAAGTTGGAGATGATATACTTGTGGTGCAAATCTATGTGGATGACATCATATTCGGTTCCAAGTCAGAGGAGCTGTGCAAGAAATTTTCAGATCTTATGAAGGAGAAGTTCGAGATGTCAATGATGGGCGAGATGAATTATTTCCTTGGATTGCAAGTGAAGCAGTCGCCAGAAGGGATCTTCATCAATCAATCCAAGTATACAAAGGAGCTCATCACCAAGTTCGGATTGCAGACAAGTAAGACCACAAGGATCATAATGAATACTAACTGGAAGATTGAACCTGGATCTGAAGGAAAGCTCGTGGATGCCAGCAAGTATAGATGGATCATCGGTTATTTACTATATCTAACCGTCACTCAGCCAGACATATCCTACGCGGTTGGAGTGTGTGCTCGGTTCCAAGTTCAACCGAGAGAAGCTCACATGATGGCAGCAAAGAACATCATCAAGTATCTGAAGGGTACTGTTAATGTTGGATTGTGGTATCCAACTGACGACAATATCCAACTGACCGGATACTCAGATGCAGATTTAGCCGGAGATCGGTTGGATAGGAAGTCTACTTCTGGACATTGTCAGTTCATGGGAAGCAAGCTGGTTTCAAGGTTCTCCAAAACAAGCATGTGTTGCCACTTCTACAACCGAATCAGAGTATATGGCTGCTGGAAGTTGTTGCATGCAAGTGTTGTGGCCGAAGCAACAGCTGAGAGATTATGAAGTCGCGACTGGATAGGTTCCCATTCATTGTGATAGCTCGAGTGCCATAGCTATCTCTTTGAATCCTGTTCACCACTCTCGGACAAAGCATATCGATATCCGTCATCATTTTATCCGAGATCATATTGAGAAGAAGGATGTGTCCATGGAGAAGATTCCAACTGAGATTCAGAGAGCCGATATCTTCACCAAACCTCTACCTGAAGCCCGATTCAAGATGCTATGTGATCTTCTTGGACTGTTGGATCCATCAGATGAGGAGTCAGCCGAGCTGAAGAGTCAGATATCCATCTGAGTGGGAAGCTCAGATGAAGGGGGAATCTCAGATGCAGAGCGCCAACTGAAGACATCAGACATCAGCTGAACAGACAAACTCGAGTCGGCTGATGGTATGCTGCAACATTGGATCAGACGTCAGCTGTACAGACGAACTCGAGTCAGCTGATGGTATGCAACAAATGAGGAATATAACTGAAGTATACAGCTGATTTCGACATCAGCTGGCAGGTAACATTCATGACTGAAGGTGTTATGTTCTTAAATGAGAATGTTTGAAATAAATTCAAACATTCCTGAGCTAGTCAGTTACATTAAAATAGCCATCATGTCGCATTAAATGTAAAGTACGGCTGAACATCCATAGCCTACTTTATAGTGCGACTGTACACCTTCTCACGCGCTGGTTGGAACTCGAATCAAAACGTCGAGTCAAAGCTAGTCAACAGTCGCACAATCTCAGCTGTTGATGGATTCGCGCCATTTAACCCCAGCCGTCGATTTCAACCGAGTCAAAAACCTATTTAAGGCAAAAAATCAGGAAGTTATCTCCTACTTTCTTCATTCGTGCATATCAAAACAACTGTCCATCATCGTCTTCAATTCTGTCTCTCCAAATTTGGCTAATTTTCTCTTTCCTCTTTCCTCTTTGCATATATATATATATATATCTTCACTGCAATTCACAATGGCACCCAAAAAGAGTCTCAGCTGAAGGAGTCAGCAGGAAAAGAGCAAGAACTTGAAGTCTCCCAAGACCTCATAGCTGAGCTTACAGCCGAGCTGGATGCCGATCTTGAAGGAATCTCAGTCGAAGATTGCATTGAAGCTGCAAAAGCTATGGGGGTGTCCAAGGAGAACTACTTGAATCCCTCTTGGATCAAGAAGTTTGCTGCTGACCAAGCCAAGAAAGTGGCCAAGTTCGAAAAGGAACTAGCTAAAATTGCAAAGAGCGTGGATAGGAACAAAGCCAGCCGGAGCGTCAAACGCATCAACAAACACCAAATGAAGGCTGAAGCTAGAGCAAAGACCAAGCAGCTACAAAGAAATGCCCCGCTCCAGTCACGGTTCCCACATATTGACAAGTTGATGAACATTGAGTGGAACGATTACTGGGAGCAGTTCAAGCATGAGTTCATCAACGACTTCTACTACAGGAAGGTCTACACAACTGAAGATCCAAGGCAAGCCTTCAAGGAAGCCTTGTGGGAGCTCAGATCTGGGGATCCAGGGATGTTCAGGCAATTCCAACGAGCCATGGTAGAAGCTCAGCTCGATCCCAACACAGTTCCGGTCCCGCAGAAGGTCAGATATCGCCCTCAGATGATCAAAGGCACAAGTACTCCTAACAGAAATTTAATCATGGCTGAGGCGAGACAAGTGTGCAAGGAACATGGAGTTAATAATGGGACCGAGTCAACGGCGAAGAAAGAGATCTTTGACCGTATCTTTAGCAAGTACGACCAAGAGTATTTTTGAGCTAATTTAGTTTTTGAGCAACTGTTGTAATTTAATGTTTTGTGCTTATCTTTGTAAACACAACAGTTGTAATGAAAACTTCAAGTATATATTCGATTCATCTTGACGTACAATCTCTCATTATCCAAGCCCTGAATCGCAGTCTTTTAAATACCATGTTATAACTGTGCTAACCCTTTGATGTTTTATCTTATAGACTGTCTAGAATTTCAGCTGAGATTTTAAGTCAGTTAGTAAGATTTAGATCAGTAGTGGTTTCAAGTTGTAAATGGTTTTGGCATCATCAAAAAGGGGGAAATTGTTGGGAAATTTATTAGTATGACTTTTGATGAATTCCAAAACCAAGTGACCCCAACCGAGTAGATGTTGCCAGCTCTTAATATTAGCAGTTAGGCTCGTTGTTTGAGCAATGTTAAGATTTTATCTTTACAGGTCTCCAGCTCAAGACGGCAACATAGAAACACTCGGATACAACCTAGGATGAAAGATCGGATGAGGAACATCAGTTGAAACTGAGAGTTCAAGTCAAACCATTCAGATGGAACATCAGTTACAAGACTCTGACTGATGATAGAGTTATGCCAAAAAGGAGGAAGACTTATATACAACTGAGAGTTCAAGCCAACGGTTCAGCATCAGTTACAGAAAGCCATCCGACCAAGGTGGAAGGTATAACAGAGTGGTTACAAAAAGGATGAAGTTGAAAGTCAGCTGAGAGATCATTGGTTCAGTCAGATAGAACATCAGCTGAAGACCACTCGGATAAAGATCAAGATTTTCAACCGACTAACCAAGGTTGACTGTCAGAAATGTTTGAATTTGAAATTCAAAAAAGGAAATCACGTGAGGGTTTGACCGTTCAGTCATTACCCCATTTGGCCCAAAACAAGGTTGTCTCAGATGGAAAGCAGAAGAGCACAGATGCCATATCGGAAAAGTCTGCAGAGATGAGAGACAAGCCATCGCTATCAAAGAACAGAGATCAACGGCTCCTCCAACGGCTAGTTGATTCTCTCCGCCTATAAAAAGAGGCATTCATTCATTCGACAAAAAAAACGAGATAGAGAAAATTTGAAGTGCACCCACGAGAGAAATAAGAGCAAAGAAAATCTGCAAAATCATATTCTAAGAGCATCAGCAACTGAGAGTTCCGAGTTGTAGAACATTAGTAGCTGAGGGTTCATAGAATTATAATCTGTCTTAGATCTTAGTTTGAGTGTTCATTCGTTCAAGCCATAGATCCAGCTCACATTCGTGTTCGAGCTGTAGTTGGAAAACCTACCTACACACACACCCTAAAAAGTGTTTGTTAGGATCCTACTCTTCCTCTAACTGAGTAGATAGGTTGCTAAGTACCGGTAAACTTATCATAGGTTGTCAAGTACCCGCAAACTTGACATAGGTTGTTAAGTACCCGTAAACTTAATTGTAAAGGTTGATAAGTACCCGTAAACTTATTGCAACGGTTGCACAGCCCGCGTAAGCTGTGTGGAACTGTCCAGAAGAACTTGGACTGAGGTGTGTGGACTCACATCTCCCCGTGGACGTAGGAGTTCTCTCTGAACCACGTAAATCCTCTGCTCTGTGTTTATTTCTGTTCAGTTACTTATTGCATATTCAACTGACCAAACTAACCGGCATACAAACTGCATCTTTACATATCAACTGTCTTGGTTATTGACCAACCTTGCACAAAAGCGTGAGTTAATTTACGAGTATAATTTCCACCACATTCTGCGCGGCACCTCTCTCACAGCTGAGTTCTCTTACTCAGTTGTGAATCCAGCTGAGACTTTGTTTACTCAGTTGAAGTTTTTCGGGGGTTAAGCTTTCAAAGTTGAAAAATCCTAACTGGTGTATCCCCCCCCATACACCTGTAACTCGTATCGGGACCATCAGAAATAATGTTGTTAGTGATATTAGATGTTGTTATGAATTTAATTGAAATTTTCTAAAAATGTTAAATGACATTGTAAGAGACAAAGAAGTCTAAGTTGAGTTTAAGTAATGATATGGAGTGATGATATGTATAATAATGAATCTTGTTAGATGTTGATTAATGTCGTAGAATTTGAACGAATTCCGATAACTTTTGAAATCTCGTAAGAGACGAACAAGTGGACTTATTTAATAATCGAGAAGTCGAGTAAGGATTCTAATTTGATAATATTATTTATGATGGACTACGGAATAACTTTGTAGTTGACGACGTGAGCTTTCAAGCTTTTATAATATGAGTTGTAGTTATAGTCGAGAAATAGAAATGAGAATTATTTGTTAACTTGATTTTGGTTTAGTAATTGGTAGTTGAGACGACGATGTTTAGAACGTCGTGTTAAAGAAACGAGTTTTGAAAAGGAGTCCTTCACGTACGGGAGTACGTGTTGACTGCCTTGAGAGTGAAATTTCGTGAGAAATCGAGTACGAGAATTTAGAACGAACTTAGGAAGTCATACGTCGTTTATAACGAGCCGATAGGGTTAGCCTCGGCAGTTTTGCGACTTTCCACGGAAACTGCAATATCTTTTAGCTCCGTTATCGGAATCGAGATCCGCAAATTGGAGAGTAAACTAGACACCCGAGGCTATCTTTTGGTATAGGGCAAGACCCCTGCTTCACAATCCCCTGTTCTGGACAGACTCACTGACTTCGTGCAGTGTATGTTCGAATTGTAATTTCCTAATTTGTTTTCTTCTCAACATAGCTTCTTTCGATCTTTGAGGTCGTTATGAGTTAATGAATGCCTTTTTCTTACTGACCTCTGTGTCAAGTATAGAGCCTTGAGTGCTAAACGAGATGAGTTCGTATCTTGTATCCGTTGAAGTAAATAAATTTAGTTAAGTTGATTCCTTTCCAACTTAGTTCCTTTTGATCTTTTAAGTCGTAACAAGTTAACGACTATCTTCTCTACTGACCTAAGAGTCGAGTATGGAACCTTTCGAGTTCTAAACGAGAATTGTTCAAGTCTCGTTCCCGCTTAATTAAAAGAATATAAATTAGCGTGCAAAGGCCTAAAAGCTTAGAAACATATGAAACTAATTTGTTTTTGATTTCGAATTCCGTTTTCTTTTATCGACTCGATGACTTATCGAAGTTATGATTATTTACGATGAAGGAGGAAGTCAGCAATCGGGATAAGACGAAGGATCAACGACAGAAACTCGTTTATTAGTTCTATATTCTAAGGTGGGCTTTCCTACTTATAACAAACAAAATGTGGGTTTTTCCACACATCGAAAGTGACATTTATAGCTTTGATAACTGTGTTTTGTCAAACGTGATTATCAGGCATAAATTGTTTTTGTGTTTTATGTGAGTTCTCTTGATCCATCTGAGTTAGCTGAACAACTTTCCAGATTTATTAATTAGCCGACTAGTTAACTTTCGATCGGCTTTGAGTTAGCTATATGCTTTCCAAAGTATGTGCACTTTGTAGCCTGTGGTGTATATGGTATCCTGTTGAGGGGTAACCAGCCACAGTGGATTAGAATTGGACAAGATTTGAACGTAACATCTGTCAGAAAGTGCTTGGCCAAGCTACATTGTGAAAATAATAAAATGTTTAGTAGACACGGGTTCTTTTTCAAACAAAACCCCAATGTGCTACCAGGACTAAATGCCTGATTTATCAATACTTATATTATGATTTCGGCAATGTGCCCACTAAGTACTTTCGTACTTAGCCCTGCATATATTTCTAAATGTGCAGGTTGAATCGACGGAAGCGATGGACGGTTGAGTTAGGATGGAGTTGAGTTGCAGAATAGGAAGACTTATGTACTTAGTCTCACTTTTTCCGCTGCCAAACTCTAGACACTCTAAACTCTTTTGATGTCATGTAAATAAACCACTGTAGTATAAGTTCTGTAACTTATAACTTAGATGTTTTTGAATACTTGGTTCGACTGATCCTTCGAGATCAACTCCTTCTTTTGTTATAAAGTCTTGTTCATAGAAATTATGTAGTTCTTTATGTATGTTTATTTCAGTCAGTCCCTTTCTTCCCCGCTTCTTTAATCCAATCCCAGTTGCACACGTGTTTTAATGAGTGAGAATCGATAAGAAATTTCCTTCAAAAAAAATATATATATTAAGATAAGGAATGGAAATAAAATCTTGAAATTTTATTTCTATATATTGTTTGTACGAGTGCAATTTTCTGTAAAATTGCCAGACGTTAAGACAAGTTCGTTGTTTAAGTGATGTGATATTACAATTGAATAAGGAATATTCATTTGTAATTTAAGGTTTTCCGTAAGATAAGACATTGTCTTACATGTTACTGATCCATGTATCTTAAAAACCTTGTAGGATGACTTCTAGTAGGGATATGGCTCAGGAGAGTCAATCCCCACCACAGCGTACTTGGGCAGATCATATTTTGGATAAGTATCGAGTTTTCGAGGTAAACCCGAGACATGACATAGGACAAAGGATTAGTAACTACTCGTCATGCTATTGCAGAGGATTAGGCTATCTTCGACTTAATTAGACGACTGCCAGAGAAATGGTATGGTTGGGCATATGATACGTCATGGTACTATTTTGAGATGTTTGACGACGACGTAGAGCCGACAGGTGATTATTATGGATTCGCTTTAGAGGTACACAGGAGTTTCTTCCAGAGCAAACACATGGCAGCATATCCCATGTAGGCGCATCCTCCCTACACTTACTTCCAGGCGGATTTAGAGTCAGATCATGGCGAGATAGGTCCAGAGATGGTTGCACAGTTAGAGATTCCTCCAGCAATTATACCCTAGCAAGGGCACATCGGGGTTAGTTACATAGGCTTAATACCCAATGATTGATGCAGAGACAACTGACAAGTTAGGGTTACCTATTCTTTTCCTACCCGAGCCTTCTGTGAGAGTTGAGGACCGTTCGAGGCAGGACCAGAGTACTTAGACACGAACACAGAGCTTACCGCCCTATTACAGTTACCAACTTCATACAAACCCATTGACAAGATTTGTGCGGAATTGGCTAGAGTTAGAGCAGAATTTGAGGCAGGACCATCCAGGGTCCATTCCAGGGAGAAGTACGAGTCTAGTTCCTTTTCCCGAGCACCTGCTGCCTCCGAAGAAGCAAGCGTTAGTAACCTACTAGGGTTACCTGGTTTCAGATACCGAGATGACAGTTTCAGAGATGTCTGCACCGCCACCACTTACACTTGCAGACGACACTACTATGAGAGTTGACGAGGCACTCCAGCTCGTTTTTGGTTTAGATTCAGAGAAGAAGAACACTGATAAGGATCAGGACGAGGACCAAATGAGGACCCTAAGAAGGATCAGGCCATAGAGGGCAGTGGGGACTTGACTGCAGCGAGTTGAGTAGTGCGTCAGGGACGCTTATCAGCAGAGTTAGTAGTCTTTTTTGTTACGTACATAGTCGGATCAGTAACTAGTTTTGTAATACCCTAACGAATACGAAATTTTGTTAATGCAACCTGTTCAGTGATAGGCAGACAGCCTAGTTTAGACTCGTAATAGTCTAACTTTTGTGTAAGACCTCGTAGGAGGCAAAATCCATATCCCTTTGATGTATACATATATACATGACCCATGAGAGGGTTTTTAATCACAAGGAAGTGTTTATAAATCGTAAAAATCAAATCAGAATGCAAATGAATTCGTATAACAAAAATTTGGTTTAACTTTGAAAGTTAAAAGATTAAAGGGATAGTATCGAAGTTATGTTCAAACTTTTTTTTTTCCGCGAACTTGATTAAGTTGGAAAGTGGGTTAGTAAGTATTAGAGGGCTTAAAGGTAAGGCGCTAATGAGAATTTTTGTTGCCCATAGTTTAAGGAAAAATGCCGCCGAGAAATGTTAATGATAGAAGGGGACCAGGGAGGCCCCGAGGACGTGGAAGACGTCAGCCAGAGAATGATAGGGAACAGGAACAGGAGAGAAACGATACCCCTCCATCATCACCATCACCACCACCTCCACCACCACCCCGTAGGGACATTGAGGATCTTTTCCTCAAAAGAAATCCCCCAAAGTTCGATGGAACGGGCAGCCCTAGCGATGCTGAGCTATGGGTGCGGTCTACTGAGAAAATCTTCAAACTCCTCAGATGTACTGATGAGGTGCGACTACTATGTGTTGCGTTCCAACTGACGGGATCAGCAGACTACTGGTGGGAGGCCAGACAGAAGGTAATACCCGCGGAGCGTCTAGCTCGTTTTACGTGGGAGGAATTCAGAGAGGTGATGTACGACAAGCACGTGCCTAAGACATATAGGGCTCAGAAGGAAGCTGAGTTTTACAATCTGAAACAGGGTAAGATGACAGTTACTGAATACGACGCAAAATTCTGCGAATTATCAAGGTATGCGCCAACTCAGGTGGACACTAAGGAAAAGATGTCTAAGAAGTTCCAAGGGGGACTAAGACATGAATTGGGACTCGCTTTAGCCAGTCACGGGGGACTAGGCTATACAGACGTGTTAGGGCGAGCACTGGAAATGGAGGCCGTTGTACCTTATGAGAAGAAAACTATAACACCTACACCTACTCCAACCCAAAACCAAAACCGAGGCTATTATAACAACAATAATAGCAACTTGCAACGAAAAAGAAAATGGGATGGAGGAAGTAGCAGTGACTACAATCAGAATCCTAACCAGGATAATCAACAAAAGGGAAATCAGTACGGCTACTAGCAGCCTAGCCAGAATAACAAAAAGAAACAATGGCAGGGAAACAACCAATCAGGGTTGTATTTGCAAGGGAAAAATCAGGCCAGACCATGGAAAGGGAATAATCAGCAGAGACAGCCGCAGGGATAATAGCAAAACTCTAACCAAGGAGGAAATAACCCAGGGAGGGTTACTTATCCGATTTGCCCAAAATGCAATGGAACCCATCCTGGTATTTGCCAAGCTGGCACGGGCGTTTGTTTTAACTGTGGACAGGCAGGGCACGTGAAGAGGGATTGTCCTACGCTACTGAGAATAGCCGGACAGAATCAGCAAGGACAGCCCCAGCCTTTGAGGGCAATTCAGGAACAGCCTCAGCAACAGATGCCGCAGCAACAATTTCAGCAGCATGCACAGCGACAGCAGAATGCATGGGCATGCGCCAATAGGCAGACTGGGAAGAATAATGGAAAAGGAGACTTAGCAGGTATGGGAAAACTTCACAATATCCCTATTTGAGATACTGTTTGATACTGGCGCATCGCATTCTTTTAATTGATGGCTCGTGTGCCGATAACCTATACATCAGACCCGTAAGAGCTGCACGCCTTATGAGAATAGCTACGCCTTTAGGAGAGATCACTACATCTACACATGTTTGCTCTAACTTAGAACTAGAAATCGAAACTCCTAAGGTTAAAGCGAACAACATAAACGTTATGATAATGTGGACGTAGACATAATCTTAGGAATGAATTGGTTGTCAGAGAATTATGCCTCGATTCTCTGCAACGAGAAAAAAAAATCTCTTTTCAACCCCCGGGTAGAGAACCAACCGAATTCCACGGAAATTTCAATGAGTAGAGAAGTACCGATTATATCAGTGCTTTAAGCCACGAAGTTAATGAGGAAGAAAAGTATCACAGTTTATCTTGTGTAACTAATCGAAGAACCAGAAGCCAAGAAGACCACCCAAGACGTAAAGAATGTGAACAAATACGAAGACATCTTTCCAGAAGTTTGGCCAGGATTGTCACCCAATCGACACGTAGACTTTACGATCGACTTAGAACCAAGAGCCGCTCCTAAATCCTAAGCCCCATATAGGATGGCACCGAAAGAACTAGAAGAACTTAAAATCCAGTTACACGAGCTATTAGACCTTGGTTTCATCAGACCAAGTGTCTCACCTTGGGGAGCACCAGTGCTAATTGTTAGGAAAAAGGACGGATCGAGGAGAATGTGTATAGATTATCGAGAACTGAACAAGATCACACTCAAGAACAAATATCTTTTGCCAAGGATAGAGGATTTGTTCAACCAGCTCAAGGGTGCAGGAGTGTTTTCCAAAAATAGATTTAAGATCAAGGTATCAGCAGCCGAAGATTAAACCAAGGACGTACCTGAAGACCGCTTTTCAAACCAGCTAATGCGATTCTTTTGAAGGCAGAATTTGTATCCCTGACAACGATAATGAACTGAAGAATGACATCATGAGTGAGGCTCACGATACGCCGTACACAGCACACCCAGGAAGTACGAAGATGTATCAGGACTTGAGAAAGAATTTCGAGTGGAATGGACTAAAACGAGACGTTACCTCGTTTGTAGAAAGATGTTTGGCATGTCAGCAAGTTAAGACTTTACAACCGACGACCATATGGATTGTTACAGCCATTGGTTATCCCAGAATGGAAATGGGAAGGAATAGCCATGGACGTTGTGACAGGCTTGCCTGAGTCAGGAAGAGGAAACACAGCTATTTGGGTGATTATTGATAGGCTTACGGAATCAGCACACTTTCTACCAATTGGGACAACTTATGGGCCAGAGAAGTTAGCTCAGTTGTACGTCAGAGAGATTGTACGTCTACATGGAGTACCGAAGTTTATAATATTTGATAAAGACGCCAAATTCACTTCCAGATCTTGGGTCATTATGCAGAAGGAATTGGGAATCAAGCTTAACTTTAGTACAACTTTTCACCCTCAGACAGATGGACAGTCCGAGAGGACGATTCAGATTTAGGTTGATATGTTAAGTACCGTGGTATTGGATCGAGGCGCGAATTGGGAAGATGTTTTACACTTGGTCAAATTCGCGTATAACAACAGCTATCAGGCCACAATAGGAATGGCGACTTACGAGGCATTGTATGGACGAATGTAGATCACCACTTATTTGGGACGAAGTGGGTGAAAGGAAGAACCTAGGACCAGACGCGATTAATGAGATGATCGAGAATGTACGGCAGATTTGATATAGAATGAGGGAAGCCAGAGCCGACAGAGGTTATATGCCGACGACCGTCGTAAGGATCTTAAGTTTTGAGATTAGGATAAGGTTTTCCTTAAGATTGCGCCTTCTAAGGGAATCGATAGATTCAGCGTTAAGGGTAAACTAAGACCAAGGTTCATAGGACCTTACGAAATCCTCGAGAAAATAAGACTCGTTGCTTATAGGTTGGCCTTACCGCCAAGTTTAAAAAGTGTCAATAACGTGTTTCACGTTTCTCAATGAGAAAATACGCCTATGACCCTAAACACGTTATTAGTCAGCAAGACATAGTTCTTGAATCTGACTTAAACTACGAAGAAAAACCAATATCGATCTTGGATAGAAAAGTTCAAGAATTAAGAACCAAATCGATACCAATCATAAAAGTATTGTGGAATCACCATGGGCAGGAGGATGCCACGTGGGAGCTCGAGGAGAGGATGGAGGAGAGATATCCGCATCTTTCTGATAAACATATGCAAATTTCGGGACGAAATTTTTTCCAAGGGGGTAGGATGTAATACCCCGGAAAATCTCGACTGTCTTAAAAATTTAAAGTTAATAATAAAAATGGCTTTGCACGCCAAAGTTTACGATTTTGAATTCTAAAACCAACGGTGAAATCCGTTTCCGAAAATAAATTACGGAAGTCAGTTAGATGACTACTGTATTTAGGGATATCGCGTACGAAAACTTTTTAGTTCTAGAACTCAGATCGGAAAACCTTCTGATTTTTACATTCACGAAATCGCGATACGAACTAGCCCGAGAAAGTTTGTTTTTATGATTTTCCGGACGAAACTCGGACTGTGTCGTCCCGAGTTTTTGTCGGAATTTAGTTTTTAATTATTACTTTCCGATTAAGTTAAATACGTTAGAATTTTTGGTCGAATCGGAATGTGACGATTTTGTGCCGAGCTACGTTTTTCGTCGTTCGATTTCCGTAACGTCGTATCGCGCCGGAAAAGCTTTTAACTTTCTTTTTTCTCTCCCTCTAGCCGACATCATGCACTCTCACAAGCATGATATTTCATGTTTTATATAGTATTTCACCATGACTCACCATCTTAGATATTAATTAAACTTTACACCTAATGTAGTTACTATTTTAACACCTTAGTCATCACCATCCTCACACCACTCTCTCTCTCAAAATTTCGAAACACACACACACCTTATCTCTCTCTTTGTTCTTCATTTCACCATTGAAGAACTCAAGTTCTTGGACAAGAAATCTTCACAAGTCTCTAATCCAACCATCGAATCCTATTTCTTACTTTAGTAATCTTCAAGGTATTTATCTCCTCTCTAATCCTATCCAATTAGATTCCATTTCTTTTTATTTTTTTCAAGTGGATCGATTTTATGGATAATGGAAATTAGATGTTTTGATCTTCAATTAGTGTAATAGGATGGATTAGATATGGATCTATGTCTAAAAGTGAAAGAAATTCAAGAACCCTAAGTTCTAATACGTACCGAAATTTAGGGCTATGGAGTAGGATGTCTTGATTCTTCAATTAGTTGGATAATTAGACTTAGAAGTGGTTTAATTAGTGATTAAAATAAAAAGAAACCAAAACCCCTATGATTTAGTTGATGACCGATTTTGTGGGTTAGGGTTTGAGTTGGAATTTTCAATTAATGTGTAATAAGACTTGAATTATTTAATTGATGATATAGTAGTATGATTAATGGATTAATAATGATAATTGATGAAGAAAATCACCCCCTTAATTAACTTGATAATACCGAATTTTTTGTAGAAATTAGGGGTTTGCATGTAGTTGATCTAGTTGAGGATTTGTTGTTGAAATAATGTTGTTAGTGATATTAGATGTTGTTATGAATTTAATTGGAATTTTCTAAAAATGTTAAATGACATTGTAAGAGACAAAGAAGTCGATTTAAGTTGAGTTTAAGTAATGATATGGAGTGATGATATGTATAATAATGAATCTTGTTAGATGTTGATTAATGTCGTAGAATTTGAACGAATTCCGATAACTTTTGAAATCTCGTAAGAGACAAACAAGTGGACTTATTTAGTAATCGAGAAGTCGAGTAAGGATTCTAATTTGATAATATTGTTTATGATGGATTAAGGAATAACTTTGTAGTTGACGACGTGAGCTTTCGAGCTTTTATAATATGAGTTGTAGTTATAGTCGAGAAATAGAAACGAGAATTATTTGTTAACTTGATTTTGGTTTAGTAATTGGTAGTTGAGACGACGATGTTTATAACGTCGTGTTAAAGAAATGAGTTTTGAAAAGGAGTCCTTCACGTACGGGGGTACGTGTTGACTGCCTTGAGAGTGAAATTTCGTGAGAAATCGAGTACGAGAACTTAGAACGAACTTAGGAAGTCATACGTCGTTTATAACGAGCCGATAGGGTTAGCCTCGGCAGTTTTGCGACGTTCCACGGAAACTGCAATATCTTTTAGCTCGTTTATCAGAATCGAGATCCGCAAATTGGAGAGTAAACTAGACACCCGAGGCTATCTTTTAGTACAGGGCAAAACCCCTGCTTCGCAATCCCCTGTTCTGGACAGACTCACTGACTTCGTGCAGTGTATGTTCGAATTGTAATTTCCTAAGTTGTTTCCTTCTCAACTTAGCTTCTTTCGATCTTTGAGGTCGTTATGAATTAACGAATGCCTTTTTCTTACTGACCTCAATGTCAAGTATAGAGCCTTGAGTGCTAAATGAGATGAGTTCGTATCTTGTATCCGTTTAAGTAAAGAAATTTAGTTAAGTGTGCAAATGCCTAAATCGTCTAAAGAACTAAAACTTAATTTCCTAAGTTGATTCCTTTCCAACTTAGTTCCTTTTGATCTTTTAAGTCGTAACAAGTTAACGACTATCTTCTCTACTGACATAAGAGTCGAGTATGGAACCTTTCGAGTTCTAAACGACAATTGTTCAAGTCTCGTTCCCGCTTAATTAAAAGAATATAGATTAGCGTGCAAAGGCCTAAAAGCTTAAAAACATATGAAACTAATTTGTTTTTGATTTCGAATTCCGTTTTCTTTTATCGACTCGATGACTTATCGAAGTTATGATTATTTACGATGAAGGAGGAAGTCAGCAATCGGGATAAGACGAAGGATCAATGACAGAAACTCGATTATTAGTTCTGTATTCTAAGGTGGGCTTTCCTACTTATAACAAACAAAATGTGGGATTTTCCACACATCGAAAGTGACATTTATAGCTTTGATAACTGTGTTTTATCAAATGTGATTATCAGGCATAAATTGTTTTTGTGTTTTATGTGAGTTCTCTTAATCCATCTGAGTTAGCTGAACAGCTTTCCAGATTTATTAGTTAGCTGACTAGTTAACTTTCGATCGGCTTTGAGTTAGCTATATGCTTTCCAAAGTATGTGCACTTTGTAGCCTGTGGTGTATGTGGTATCCTGTTGAGGGGTAACCAGCCACGGTGAATGAGAATTGGACAAGATTTGAACGTAACATCTATCAGAAAATGCTTGGCCAAGCTACATTGTGAAAATAATAAAATGTTTAGTAGACACGGGTTCTTTTTCAAACAAAACCCCGATGTGCTACCAGGATTAAATGCCTGATTTATCAATACTTATATTATGATTTCGGCAATGTGCCCACTAAGTACTTTCGTACTTAGCCCTGCATATATTTCTA
Source organism: Schizonepeta tenuifolia (assembly GCA_029490685.1). NCBI lineage: Eukaryota > Viridiplantae > Streptophyta > Magnoliopsida > Lamiales > Lamiaceae > Schizonepeta > Schizonepeta tenuifolia. The sequence goes on from CM055960.1 coordinate 8,319,014, forward strand.
AATGTGCAGGTTGAATCGACGGAAGCGATGGACGGTTGAGTTAGGATGGAGTTGAGTTGAAGAATAGGAAGACTTATGTACTTACTCTCACTTTTTCCGCTGCCAAACTCTAGACACTCTAAACTCTTTTGATGTCATGTAAATAAACCACTGTAGTATAAGTTCTGTAACTTATAACTTAGATGTTTTTGAATACTTGGTTCGACTGATCCTTCGAGATCAACTCCTTCTTTTGTTATAAAGTCTTGTTCATAGAAATTATGTAGTCCTTTATGTATGTTTATTTCAGTCAGTCCCCTTCTTCCCCGCTTCTTTAATCCAATCCCAGTCGCACCCCGGCTTCTGCCGTCCCTTGGGATTTGGGGCTGTGATATTAATGTTGTAGGAGTGATGATCTGTCACAGCCCCAAATCCCGAGGGACGGCCGAAGCCGGGGTGCGACTGGGGTTGGATTAAAGAAGCGGGGAAGAAGGGGACTGACTAACTAAACATACATAAAAGACAACATACATTCAATGAACAAGACTTTACTAATATAAAGGAAGAGTTAATCGCGAAGGATTACTCGACAAAAGAAGTACTCGAAAGTATCTAAGTTCAAGATTACAGACTTATACTATAGTGGTTCATCAAAATGTACATGATCTCAAAAGTCTAGAGTTTTGCAGCGGAAGTAAGTCATAAACTAAAGCAATCCTACTTCTCAACTCAACTTCAACCACCACCGCTCCCGTCGCTTCAACCTGCACATTTAGAAAACACATGCAGGGCTAAGTACAAAAGTACTTAGTGGGCACGATGCCGAAAACATAACATAAGTATGGATAATTTGGCATTTCATAATTTGTAGCACATCGGGGTTTTATTTGAAATTAGCCCGTGTCTACTAAACATTTTCTGACTTATTTTCACAATTTACTCGGCCGAGCATTTTCTAGTATGTTACGTTCAAATCTTGACCAATTCTCATTCACCGTGGCTGGTACACCTCAACAGGGTATCACATACACCACAGGTTACAAAGTGCACTAACTCTGGAAAAGCACTTAATAGCTAACTCAGAGCCGATCGTTAGTTAACCTATTTAGATTAACTCTAAATCTGGAAAACACGAATGTTAACTCAGATAGGTACAAGAGAACTCACATAAAACATAAAACAGTTCATGCAATAGTTATCACTTTGAAAACACAGATATCAAAGCGATAAAGAAAGGTTTTCCGAGCATTGCTCGTTTTATTTTATATGTAAAAGCCCACCTCGTTGATACAGAACTACTAAGTACTAGCTTCCGATCTCCTGATCTTCCGTCCTTTCCTTACTGCTGGCTTCCTCCTTCATCGTAAAATAATAACACTTAAAATCGGTCGAAAAAGATAATCGAACATAGAAAATCGAATTAAGCTTTAGTCGTTTCATTTCTTTAGGCATTTGCACGCTACTAATTTCTTTTTAGTTAAACGGGAAATGAGACTTGAACAAATCTCGTTTAGAACTCGAAAGGTCTCGTACTCAACTCTTAGGTCAGTAGAGAAGATAGTCGTCAAGTTATTACAGCTTAAACGATCGAAAGAACTAAGTTGCGAAGAAAACAACTTAAGAAAATAAATCCTGAAAATCACTGCGCATTACAGAAACTCTGGGGGCTGCCCAGAACAGAGGAAATGGAAACAGGGGATGAGCCCTGTACCACTAGAAAGCTTGGGAAGTCTAGTTTATGCTCCAATTTACGGATCTCAAATCCGATTAACGAGCTAAAAGATATTACAGTTTCCGGCAAGGGTCGCAAAACTGCCGCGCTAACCCTAGTTGCTCGATGGAAACGACGTATAACTTCTTAGGTTCGTTCTAAGTTCTCGTACTCGATTTCTCACGAAAATTCACTCTCGAGGCAGTCAACACGTACTCCCGTAGGTGATGAACTCCTTTTCAAAACTCGTCCAATAGCACGACGTTCTAAACATCGGCTTTCAACTATCAAGTACTAAACCAAAATCAAGTTAACAATTTCTCGTTCTAGTTCTCGACTATAACTACAACTGATATTATAATAGCTCGAAAGCTCACGTCGTCAACTACAAAGTTATACCTTAGTCCATAAGAAACAATATTATCAAGTTAGAATTCTTATTCGACTTCTCGGTTATTAATTACGGCTACTTGTTCGTCTCTTACGAGATTTCCAAAGTTATCGGATTTCGCTCAAATTTTACGTCATCAAACAACATCTAACGAGATTCATTTTCATGCATATCATCACTTCATATCATTATTACATCTCAACTTAAATCGAGTTCTTCGTCTCTTACGACTCACAATATGTTTTAAGAAAATCCCAATTAAATTCATAACAACATCTAATATCATTAACAACATTATTTCATCAACAAATCCTCAACTAATTGAACTACATGCAAACCCCTAAATCTCTCATAATTTTCGGTATTTACACATAATTAAAGAGGGTGATTTTCTTCATCAATCAACACCATTTATCTCTTAATCATACTACCACATTATCAATTAATCAAATTCAAGTCTAATTACACAATAAATTGAGAATCCCCAAATCAAAACCCTAGCCCTAAAAATCGGTTTCATTCATACTTGGGGGTTTCGACTTCTTTTTGTTTTAATCCTCAATCGAACACCTCCTAAGCATTATTATACCTTCAATTTAAGAATTCCATCATCCCACACCCAAGCCCTAAAGTTTCGATAATGACAAGGAGTTAGGGTTCTTGGATTTTCTTCAATTTTAAACATAGATCCATATCTAATCCATCCTATTACACTAATTAGAGATCAAATCATCTAAACCCCAACATCCTAAATTTTTGATCCAAATGAAAAATAAAAGAAATGGATTTGGAATGGATAGAATTAGAGAGGAGATAAATACCTTGAGCTTTAGTGAAGGGAGTTAGAAGATTCGATGGATGAATGAAGACTTGTGTGAAATTTTTGCTCTAAGAACTTGATGTCTTCAATGGAGATGGAAGAAGAAGAGAGAGTGAATGTATGAGTGTGTGTATGTGGTTTTGAGGAGGGAGGGAGTGAAGAAGATGACTTAATAATGTTATAACATGTATTACTTAATAGGTGTAAAGTTTGAATACTAATAACATTAGGTGTCCAAATACTTAGTATATAAAAAGAAAAATATCTATGTTTGTGTGTGAGGGAAGTCGGCTAGGGAGAGAAAAAGAAGGAAAATACGTGTGACGGAGCGCTGTCGTCACACACTTCGTACAAATAATATTTATAAAACACCTCTTGCCCAACAAGGTAGTAGTCAGCGGCAAGCGGGATCGTACCCAAGGGACTCGGCGTAATTTGTTCTTCAGATGTTGCTCAACAAAAGGGTTTTGGTCACGAACCTTAACTCAACAAGTAAAACTATCAAATAACAAAAGAGTTTGGGTTGGGTTTCGAATCCATGATCCTAATTACTCTTCACTCGTTCATCGGTGCAAGGATATTCAATTAACTAATTCTATCACTTGGTTTTAGGAAAAGATTAGCTAACACCCTAAGGTCACGAAGTCACGATGCTAACATACTTAACCTATGTCTAATCAATTTTACAGATCTTGACCAGAAGGCAAGATCTCCTTTCTCGATCAACAACGTCACGAAGACACTTCAGTAACGATGCTGCCCAAGAAGCATTAAGAATAAATAGACCCAAGACAGCAAAGAGGTAGGTCAATACCGACTGCTCTCCAACACCCTTTACCTTCTTGGGCACGAAAGACACTCTCGTGTTGATCCCAATTTCTGTTAATGACTCAATCTCAATATCTAGATGGTGATCAATCAACTTCAATATCAATTAAGTCTAGAATTAATCCTAAGTGTTTCGGGAACAAAATCAATTAACAAACTAACACAATTAGACCTCACAAGCTTGAACGAGTAACTTAGAATCACTTCATCTACATCCAACCCAAACAATAAACTTAGCTAGACATAATATTAAATAAGAACACAAAGTAAATAAAGAAAAGCATACTTAGCATAAATCTGGAAAGGGGTTGCTGCCCAAAAGCGTAGTCAGCAACCAGGGTCTTGGCTTCACGCCAACAACTAAAACTAAAGCAGTAAAATATAAACAAGCGTAATAAATTGTAATTGCCCGTAGGACTTGTTTCTTCCTCACTTTCTCTCAAACTAGGATGCAAATTAATCTAAATTTCTGAATCCGAAGTGCTCCTTTACATGATAGAGTCGGTCATATATATAGGCGATGAGATTCTAAGGTTGAAGGGAAGTTTCCTTGTAGAATAAGGATTCTTCCCATGCATATCATAATCTCCGCCTCTCTCTCTTTCCTTCGCATGCACGTTCCTTCTTCCCTTGTATGGTAGATTTATTCCATGATTTGGCTCAGCTAGGATAAGGAAGGAAACATCCGATCCTTAACCTCTTCCTTGAAGGAAAAGAAACCTGCTGCTGCTCGACTCTCATCTTGCCCTTCATCGTCTGCATCCTGCTTTGCTCCCAGTGTTGACCACGATCCTGGCTCATTCGAGTACTCTATCTGTTGGCTTAAAGATATGGGGAGGTGCTTCCTGACTTGTAGAAAGGATGTTTCGATGTTGCCCAGCTACAAGCTTCCAGCCCTATGCCCATTTGCATCGTATTGCCATCTCAACAACAGATTTTCCATCGGATTTGCCCAGCATCCACCTGTTCTTCCCCCGCACACTATCTCTCGACTTGCGTGTCCTCCCAGACACATAATGACTCGATAAAGACTAAAAACACCTCGGGCGAGTTCGTATCACGATTTCGTGAATGTAAAAATCAGAAGATTTTCCGTTCTGAGTTCTAGAACTAAAAATTTTTCGTACGCGATAACCTTAAATACAGTAGTCATCTAACTGACTTCCGTAATTTATTTTCATAAAATTAGGCGTGCAAAGCCATTTTTATTATTAACTTTAAATTTTTAAGATTGTAAGGAATTTCCGGGGTATTACATGATCAATGGTTAATTCATGTTGTAGTAGGTTAATTAATGGATTAATGGAGCTAATTGATAAAGAAAACACCTCCCTAATTATTTAGGTGATTAACGATTTTTAGTAGGATTAGGGGTTTTGTTGTAGTTTGATTTAGTTAATGTTTTAATGATGGATTAATGTTTCTAATGATATTAGATGATGATATAAATTAATTGGAATTAATCTAAAAATATTTTGTAGAACGTAAGAGGCAAATAATTGGAAATAAACCGAGCTTGGTAAATGATTTGGTGTTGTGACATACCTAGTAATGATTCTCGATAGGTGAGGAATTATAATATAGAATTTGAATGAATTCTTATTACTATGGAAATTTTATAAGAGACGATCAAATGAACGTAATTAATGATTGGTTAACGTTGAGGGAACAACTTTGTAGTTGACGTCGTGTTAATCCGAGCTATAAAATTTGAGTTTATGTTTGAAATCGAGAAGTAGGATTGAAATTGATAACTTGTTTGGTATAGTAATTGTTTAGTTGAAACGACGAGGTTTTGATCGTAGCGGTTATAGACGGTAAATGGAAAGAAGTTCTCCACGTACGAGAGTACATGTTGACTGCCTTGATAGGTGGAATTCGTGAGAATCTAGGTTCGATAACTTAGAACGAACCTAGGAAGTTATACGCCGATTCTATCGAGCCGTTAGGGTTAGCCGCGGCAGTTTTGCGACCTTTTCCGGAAACTGTAATATCTCTTAGCTCGTTTATCGGATTTGAGATCCCTAAATTGGAGAGTAAACTAGACTTTCCAAGCTTTCTAACGGAACAAGGCACCTCTCCTGTTTCCAAATACTCTGTTCTGGGCAGTCCCCAGAACTACTGCATTGCGCAGTGAATTTTCAGAACTTAGCTTCCTAAGTTGTTTTCTTCGCAACTTAGTTTCTTTCGATCTTTTAAGTCGTTCTAAGTATCGAAAACCCTTATCTACTGACCTTAGTGTCAAGTAAGATTTCTAAATGAGAAATGTTCGATTCTCATCTCCGTTTAATTAAAAGAATGTAGATTAGCGTGCAAAGGCCTAAAAGCTTAAAAACATGTGAAACCAATTCGATTTGGATTTCGAATTCAGTTTTCTTTTTATCGACTCGATGACTTATCGAAGTTATGATTATTTACGATGAAGGAGGAAGTCAGCAATCGGGATAAGACGAAGGATCAACGACAGAAACTCATTTATTAGTTCTGTATTCTAAGGTGGGCTTTTATTCTATAACAAACAAAATGTGGGTTTTTCCACACATCGAAAGTGACATTTATACCTTTGATAACTGTGTTTTATCAAACGTGATTATGAGGCATAAACCATTTTATGTTTTATGTGAGTTCTCTTGATCCCTTCTGAGTTGGCTGAATAGCTTTCCAGATTTATTTAGTTAGCTGACTAGTTAACTTTCGATCGCCTTTGAGTTAGCTATATGCTTTCAAAAGTATATGCACTTTGTAGCCTATGGTGTATGTGGTATCCTGTTGAGGGGTAACCAGCCACGGTGAATGAGAATTGGACAAGATTTGAACGTAACATCTGTCAGAAAATGCTTGGCCAAGCTACATTGTGAAAATAATAAAATGTTTAGTAGACACGGGTTCTTTTTCAAACAAAACCCCGATGTACTACAGGGACTAAATGCCTGATTTATCAATACTTATATTATGATTTCGGCAATGTGCCCACTAAGTACTTTCGTACTTGGCCCTGCATATATTTCTAAATGTGCAGGTTGAAGCAACGGAAGCGATGGACGGTTGAGTTAGGATTGAGTTGAGTTGAAGAATATGAAGACTTATGTACTTAGTCTCACTTTTCCGCTGCCAAACTCTAGACACTCTAAACTCTTTTGATGTTATGTAAATAAACCATTGTAGTGTAAGTTCTGTAACTTATAACTTAGATGTTTCTGTGTACCTTGTTCGAGTGATCCTCCGAGATCAACTCCTTCTTTTGTTATAAAGTCTTGTTCATAGAAATTATGTAGTCCTTCATATATGTTTATTTCAGTCAGTCCCTTTCTTGCCCGCTTCTTTAATCTAATCCCAGTTGCACCCCGGCTTCTGCCGTCCCTCGGGATTTGGGGCTGTGACAGAGTGGTATCAGAGCAATTGTTTCTGCTCTGTATACGAGTCATCCTCCGAGTAGTAAAATAGAGTATTCGTTCATACTCTATATCGAGTCTTCATTCGAGTTGTGAGATAGAGTATTTGTATATACTCTAGACCAGAATCTTCTTTCAAGTAAAGTTAAGATTTAGTTATAACACTAAGATTAAGATTGTAGATGACAACTCAACCTCCCGCTACGTCGACTCAACGAGGAAAAAAATTTCAGTGATATGATTTCTTTTCAATAAGAAATTTTTGAATGACTATTCAGCGAGTAAAGAATAAAAATGGTGCTAAAATACTTTTCATTTATGAAAGTATAAGAATTTATACTTTGTTTGGTTATGTGATTATGTGATAGTACGAGTACTATCTTATGTGAAATTATTTGCGCAATAATTTCTTACTTTTTTAAAAGGTTTATTTGGTACAAGAATCTAGACGAATTCTAAGGATTTTTCCCAGTTCATTGAGAACATAGACTTTGAAACCTAAGGTCTTCTCCGACTATTCGAGAACTTAGATGTTTTAAGAAACGTTATTCTAAATGATTTCGAAAGAAGATCCCCAAAATGGGAAGAATTTCTACAGACGGATGTCACGTGCGTGTAGTGACCTGAACAAGACTCGGCAGAATCGAATCTTGTTTTTATACTTAAAAGCCGATAATAATTTCCTTCGAGGAAATGAAATAAATAATGATGGGATGAAATAACTTGGTACCAAGTGAACGAAAGAAACGAGTAAACGTACGAGAAACGTTGGCTTCATATTAAGAAGGATGTGATCGAGACGAAGAGGACAAAATAAAGGGAATCAAAGACAAATGAAATAAATAAATGTTACTTACGTATAAGTAACATGACGACGTCGTACCGTTTTGTTTTTCAGCGGACTTCGCTATGTACGGACTTCGAGAGGGAGATATGTATAAATATTAAGAGTCAAGCATGAAGCTCGATTAAATTTGTCAACAATCGATCGAATTCAACGACGATTAGAACTTATGTTCTAAAGGTTATTCCCTAATTATCATTCCAATTTCTTTTGGAATTTATTTCTATACTTGGTTTTGAACGAAGACTACAACAAGTACGTATATTAAGGGTCACGAATGACAAAGTCTTACGTAAATAAATGTTACTTTCGAATAAGTAACATGAACAAAGTGAACGCACTTGTTTTAATGAGTGAGAATCGATAAGAAATTTCCTTCGGAAAATAAATAAATAAATAAATAAATAAATAAAAATAATATTAAGATAAGGAATGGAAATAAAATCTTGAAATTTTATTTCTATATATTGTTTGTATGAGTGCAATTTTCTGTGAAATTGCTAGATGTTTAAGATAAGTTTGTTGTTTAAGTGAGGTGATATTACAATTGAATAAGGAATATTCATTGTAAGTTAAGGTTTTCCGTAAGATAAGATATTGTCCTACATGTTACTGATCCATGTACCTTAAAAACCTTATAGGATGACTCCTAGTAGTGATATGGCTCAGGAGAGTCAATCCCCACTACAGCGTACTTGGGCAGTTCATATTTTGGATAAGTATTGAGTTTTCGAGGCAAGCCCGAGACATGACATAGGACAAAGGATTAGTAACTACTCGGCATTCTATTACAAAGGATTAGGCTATATTCGACTTAATTAGACGACTGCCAGAGGAATGGCATGGTTAGGCACACGATACGACATGGTACTACTGTGGGACATTTGACGACGACGTAGAGCCGACAGGTGATTACAATAGATTCGCTTTAGAGGTACACAGGCGGTTTTTCCAGAACAGACACATGGCAGCATATCCCATTCAGGGGCATCCTCCCTACACTTACTTCCAGGTGGATTCAGAGTCAGATCATGGCGAGATAGGTCCAGAGATGGTTGCACAGTTAGAGATTCCTCCAGCGATTGTACCCTAGCAAGGGCACATAGGGGTTAGTTACAGAGGCATAATACCCAGTGATTGACGCAGAGACAGCTAACAGGTTAGGGTTACCTATTTTTTTCCTACTCGAGCCTTCTGTGATAGTTCGAGGACCGTCCGAGGCAGGACCAGAGTACTTAGACACAGACGCAGAGCTTACCGCCCTATTACAGTTACCAACTTCATACAGACCCCTTGACGAGTACGAGTCTAGTTCCTTTCCCGATCACCTGCTGCCTCCGAAGAAGCGGGCGTTAGTGACCTACTGGGATTACCTGGTTTCTGATACCGAGATGACAGTTTTAGAGGTGTCTGCACCGCCACCACTTACACTTGCAGACGGCACTACTTTGAGGGTTGACGAGGCACTCCAGCTCATTTTTGGTTCAGATTCAGAGAAGAAGGACACTGATGAGGATCAGGACAAGGACCGGACGAGGACCCTAAGGAGGATCAGGCCATAGAGGACAGTGGGGATTTGACTGCAGCGAGTTGAGCAGTGCGTCAGGGACGCTTATCAGCAGAGTTAGTAGTCTCTTTTGTTACGTACATAGTCGGATCAGTAACTAGTTTTTGTAGAACCCTAACAAATACGAAATTTTTGTGAATCGTTTCAGTTCTAGTACTCCCAGTAGTACAGTAATGCATTCTGTTAATGCAACCTGTACAGTGATAGGCAGATAGCCTAGTTTAGACTCGTAATAGTCTAACTTTTTGTGTAAGACCTTGTTGGAGGCAAAATCCATATCCCTTTGATGTATACATATATACATGACCCATGAGAGGGTTTTTAATCGCAAGGAAGTTTTTATAAATCATAAAATCAAATCAGAATGCAAATGAATTCGTATAACGAAAATTTGGTTTAACTTTGAAAGTTAAAAGATTAAGGGGATAGTATCGAAGTTATGTTCGAATTTCTTTTTCGTGAATTTGATTAAGTTGGAAAGTGGCTTAGTGAGTAATAGAGGGCTTAAAGGTAAGGTGCTAATGGAAATTTTCTATTCCCTATAGTTTAAGGAAAATGCCGCCGAGAAACATTAACAACAGGAGAGGTCGAGGACCTGGCAGGCCCAGGGGACGTGGAAGACGTCAGCCAGAGAATGAGAGAGAACAGGAACAGGAACACTATGATACCCCTTCACCATCACCCCCACCACCACCCCGTAGGGATATTGAGGATCTCTTCCTCAAATGAAACCCCCCAAAGTTCGATGGAACAGGCAGCCCTAGCGATGCTGAGCTATGGGTGAGATCCACCGAGAAAATCTTCAAACTCCTCAGATGTACTGATGAGGAGCCACTACTGTGTGTCGCGTTCCAACTAACCGGATCAGCGGATTACTGGTGGGAGGCGAGACAGAAGGTGATACCTGCAGAACACCTAGATCGATTTACATGGGAAGAATTCAGGGAGACACTGTACGACAAGTACGTGCCTAAGACGTATAGGGCTCAGAAGGAAACTGAGTTCTACAATTTGAAGCAGGGCAAGATGACGGTTACGGAATACGACGCAAAATTCTGTGAATTGTCAAGGTATGCGCCAACTCAGGTCGATACTGAGGAAAAGATTTCTAAGAAATTCAGAAGTGGACTAAGACACGAATTGGGACTCGCTTTAGCCAGTCACGGGGGACTAGGCTATACGGACGTTTTAGGTTGAGCACTAGAAATGGAGGCCGTTGTGCCTGATGAGAAGAAAACCATAACACCTACACCAGCTCTAACCCAAAACCAAAACCGAAGCTATTATAACAACAATAATAGCAACTTCCAAGGAAAAAGAAAATGGGATATAGGAAGTAGCAGTGGCTACAATCAGAATCCTAACCAGGGTAATCAACGAAAGGAAAATCAGTATGGTTACCAGCAGCCTAGCCAGAATGACAAAAAGAAACAATGGCAGGGAAACAACCAGTTAGGGTTGTATGTACAAGGGAACAACCAGGCCAGACCATGGAAAGGGAATAATCAGCAAAGACAGTCGCAGGTACAACAGCAAAACTCTAACCAAGGAGGAAATAATCCAGGGAGGGTTACTTATCCGGTTTGCCCAAAATGCAATGGAACCCATCCCGGTATTTGTCAAGCAGGCACGGGTGTTTGTTTTAACTGTCTGCAGGCAGGGCACGTGAAGAGGAAGAAAGGTATCACAGCTTATCTTGTGTACCTAGTCAGGGAACCAGGAGACAAGAAGACCACCCGAGACGTAAAGAATGGGAACGAATATGAAGACGTCTTTCCAGAAGTTTTGTCGGGATTGCCACCCGATCGACACGTAGACTTTACGATCGACTTAGAGCCAGGAGCAGCTCCTAAATCCTAAGCCCCATATAGGATGGCACTGAAAGAATTAGAAAAACATAAAATCCAGTTACACGAGCTATTAGACCTTGGTTTCATCAGACAAAGTGTCTCACTTTGGGGAGCGCCAGTGGTGTTTGTTAGGAAAAAGGATGGTTCGATGAGGATGTATCTAGATTATCGAGAACTGAACAAGATCACCCTTAAAAAACAAATATCCTTTGCCAAGGATAGAGGATTTGTTCGACCAGCTCAAGGGTGCATGAGTGTTTTCCAAAATAGATTTAAGATCAGGGTATCAACAGCCGAAGATTAAACCGAGGATGTACCTAAAGACTGCTTTTCAAACCAGATAATGCGATTCTTTTGAAGGTAGAATTTGTATCCCTGACAACGATAACGAACTGAAGAATGACATCATGAGTGAGGCTCACGATACGCCGTACACAGCACACCCAGGATGTACGAAGATGTATCAAGACTTGAGAAAGAATTTCTAGTGGAATGGACTAAAACGAGACGTTACCTCGTTGTAGAAAGATGTTTGGCATGACAGCAAGTTAAGACTTTACAACCGACGATCGTATGGATTGTTACAGCCATTGGATATCCCAGAATGGAAATGGGAAGGAATAGCCATGGAATTTGTGAAAGACTTGCCTAAGTCAAGAAGAGAAAACACAGCCATTGGGTGATTATCAATAGACTTACGAAATCAGCTCCTTCCTTACCGATTAAGACTACGTAAGGATCAGAAAAAAAAATTAGCTCAGTTGTACGTCAGAGAAATTGTACGTCTGCATGGAGTACCGAAGTTTATAATATTAGACCAAGACGCCAAATTCACTGCCAGATCTTGGGTCATTATGCAGAAAGAATTGGGAATCAAGCTTAACTTTAGTATAGCTTTTCACCCTTAGACAGATGGACAGTCTGAGAGGACGATTCAGATTTAGGTTGATTTGTTAAGGACCGTTGTATTGGATCGAGGCGCGAATTGGGAAGATGTTTTACACTTGGTCAAATTCGCGTATAACAACAGCTATCAGGCCACAATAGGAATGGCGACTTACGAAGCATTGTATGGATGAAATGTAGATCACCACTTATTTGGGACGAAGTGGGTGAAAGGGAGAACCTAGGACCAGACGCGATTAATGAGATGATCGAGAATGTACGGCAGATTTGAGATAGAATAAGAGAAGCCAGAGCCGACAGAAGTTATATGCCGACGACCGTCGTGAGGATCTTAAGTTTTGAGATTAGGATAAAGTTTTCCTTAAGATTGCGCCTTCTAAGGGAATCGTTAGATTCGGCGTTAAGGATAAATTAAGACCGAGGTTCATAGGACCTTACGAAATCCTCGAGAAAGTAGGACACGTTGCTTATAGGTTGGCCTTACAGCCAAGTTTAAGAAGTGTCCATAACGTGTTCCACATTTCTCAATTAAGAAAATACGTCTATGACCCTAAGCACGTTATTAGTCAGCAAGACATAGTTCTTGAATCTGACTTAAGCTACGAAGAAAAACCAATATCGATCTTGGATAGAAAAGTTCAAGAATTAAGAACCAAATCGATACCAATCGTAAAAGTATTGTGGAATCACCACGTGGGAGCTCGAGGAGAGGATGAAGGAGAGGTATCCTCACCTTTCTGATGAAGATATGCAAATTTCGGGACCGAATTTTTTCCAAGGGGGGTAGGTTATAATACCCCGAAAAATCTCGACTGTCTTAAAAATTCAAAGATAATAATAAAAATGGCTTTGCATGCCTAAGTTCATGATTTTGAATTCTGAAACTAACGGTGAAATTCGTTTCCGAAAATAAATTATGGAAGTCAGTTAAATGACTACTGTATTAGAGTTTTCACGTACAAAAATTTTTTAGTTCTAGAACTCAGAACGGAAAACCGTCTGATTTTTACATTCACGAAATTGCGATACGAGTTCGCCCGAGAAAGTTCGTTTTTATTATTTTCCGAACAAAATTCGGACTGTGATGTCCCGAATTTTTATTTAATTTTAAAATTTAAAATATACTTTTTAAGCATATTATATTTATCGAATTTTATGGTCGAATCGGAATTTGACGAAAACGAGCCGAAATACGTTTTTATTTACTCGATTTTTATAACGTCGTATCGAGCCGCAAAAAAACGCGGTTTTTATTCACTCATCTTGATCAATCCTCCATCGATTTAACTTATTCCTTCATTAATTATAAAGGTAATTACCTCCTCTACTAATCTATCCAAATAGAATTTCAATCCTTTAATTTTTCATGTTGATCGAATTTTGTAGAGGAATTAGGAAGATGTTTTGATCTTTAATTCATGACATAGGATGTGTTAGTAAGCAAATTCTATGGTTAAAATTGAAAGAAATCCAATAACCCTAATGTCTACTTAGGACCAAATTTAGGGGGGGGGGGGGTTAAAGTAGGATGGATTAATTCTTAATTTGTTTGGATAAATAAGCTTAGGAGATGCTTAATTGAGGATTGATACAAAAATAAATTGAATCCCCTATGAATTGGATGATGACCGAAAATTAGGGCTAGGGTTTCACTTGATTTTCTTGATTAATGTTGTAGGAGTGATGATCAATGGTTAATTCATGTTGTAGTAGGTTAATTAATGGATTAATGGAGCTAATTGATAAAGAAAACACCTCCCTAATTATTTAGGTGATTACCGATTTTTAGTAGGATTAGGGGTTTGGTTGTAGTTTGATTTAGTTAATATTTTAATGATGGATTAATGTCTCTAATAATATTAGATGATGATATAAATTAATTGGAATTAATCTAAAAATATTTTGTAGAACGTAAGAGGCAAATAATTGGAAATAAACCGAGCTTGGTAAATGATTTGATGTTGTGACATACCTAGTAATGATTCTCGATAGGTGAGGAATTATAATATAGAATTTGAATGAATTCTGATTACTTAGGAAATTTTATAAGAGACGATCAAATTAACATTGAGGGAACAACTTTGTAGTTGATGTCGTGTTAATCCGAGCTATAAAATTTGAGTTTATGTTTGAAATCGAGAAGTAGGATTGAAATTGATAACTTGTTTGGTATAGTAATTGTTTAGTTGAAACGACGAGGTTTTGATCGTCGTGGTTATAGACAGGAAACGGAAAGGAGTTCTCCATGTACGAGAGTACGTATTGACTGCCTTGATAGGTGGAATTCGTGAGAATCTAGGTTCGATAACTTAGAACGAACCTAGGAAGTTATACGCCGATTCTATCGAGCCGTTAGGGTTAGCCGCGGCAGTTTTGCGACCTTTGCCGGAAACTGTAATATCTCTCAGCTCGTTTATCGGATTTGAGATCCCTAAATTGGAGAGTAAACTAGACTTTCCAAGCTTTCTAACGGAACTGGCCACATCCTCTGTTTCCAAATACTCTGTTCTAGGCAGTCCCCAGAACTACTGCATTGCGCAGTGAATTTTCAGAACTTAGCTTACTAAGTTGTTTTTTTCGCAACTTAATTTCTTTCGATCTTTTAAGTCGTTCTAAGTATCGACAACCCTTATCTACTGACCTTAGTGTCAAGTAAGATTTCTAAACGAGAAATGTTCGATTCTCATCTCTGTTTAATTAAAAGAATGTAGATTAGCGTGAAAAGGCCTAAAAGCTTAAAAACATGTGAAACCAATTCGATTTTGATTTCGAATTCAGTTTTCTTTTTATCGACTCGATGACTTATCGAAGTTATGATTATTTACGATGAAGGAGGAAGTCAGCAATCGGGATAAGACGAAGGATCAACGACAGAAACTCGTTTATTAGTTCTGTATTCTAAGGTGGGCTTTTATTCTATAACAAACAAAATGTGGGTTTTTCCACACATTGAAAGTGACATTTATAGCTTTGATAACTGTGTTTTATCAAACGTGATTATCAGGCATAAACTGTTTTATGTTTTATGTGAGTTCTCTTGATCCCTTCTGAGTTGGCTGAATAGCATTCCAGATTTATTTAGTTAGCTGACTAGTTAACTTTCGATCGGCTTTGAGTTAGCTATATGTTTTCCAAAGTATGTGCACTTTGTAGCCTGTGGTGTACGTGGTATCCTGTTGAGGGGTAACTAGCCACGGTGAATGAGAATTGGACAAGATTTGAACTTAACATCTGTCAGAAAATGCTTGGCCAAGCTACATTGTGAAAATAATAAAATGTTTAGTAGACACGGGTTCTTTTTCAAACAAAACCCTGATGTACTACAGGGACTAAATGTCTGATTTATCAATACTTATATTATGATTTCGGCAATGTGCCCACTAAGTACTTTCGTACTTAGCCCTGCATATATTTCTAAATATGCAGGTTGAAGCGACGGAAGCGATGGACGGTTGAGTTAGGATTGAGTTGAGTTGAAGAATAGGAAGACTTATGTACTTAGTCTCACTTTTCCGCTGCCAAACTCTAGACACTCTAAACTCTTTTGATGTTATGTAAATAAACCACTGTAGTATAAGTTTTGTAACTTATAACTTAGATGTTTCTGTGTACCTTGTTCGAGTGATCCTCCGAGATCAATTCCTTCTTTTGTTATAAAGTCTTGTTCATAGAAATTATGTAGTCCTTTATGTATGTTTATTTCAGTCAGTCCCTTTCTTCCCCGCTTCTTTAATCCAATCCCAATTGCACCCCGACTTCTGCCGTCCTTGAGATTTGGGGCTGTGACATAAACGGAACAACCAACGAGCATGGATAATTTATATATCAATTCCAAATCGGAATAAGTATATCAAGTTCACAAGAAACGAGAATAAATGATAAGCGGTAAATTGTATCGAGCACATCGCTCGTGAATTAGAACATGTATCAGAGTATAATTCAAAGACATAACAGAAAACTTCAATTAACATATCATTGTAGCGGAAATCTCGAGTCAATTCCAACAACTACATGTATGAAGACATGTAATTGCCAGTTTACTTTCTACTCGACCAAAACAAACAAACCACCAAGCCGTCCATGCAATCCACATCCCGCTAACCTGCACATTTAGAAATACATGCAGGGCTGAGTACTTCGTACTCAGTGAACAATGCCA
The DNA here is from genome assembly GCA_029490685.1 of Schizonepeta tenuifolia. Lineage (NCBI taxonomy): Eukaryota > Viridiplantae > Streptophyta > Magnoliopsida > Lamiales > Lamiaceae > Schizonepeta > Schizonepeta tenuifolia. Next base: position 8,335,461 of record CM055960.1, read on the forward strand.
AAAACATTTGAAAACTTGCTCTTACAGCTATACAATTGAACTTGCCTTGCCGAAGCATCACAAGTATTAATACAATTAAAAATCGTTTACTTGTGAATGCAAAAAAAAAACATTTTCTTTATGAATAGACTGCACAGTCAAAATATAATATATACTCAAAAAAGGCATGTATCATCTACAACATTAACTCATGTAAAGTAAAGCACTGTGACCGACTAAACTAAAGTAAAGCTCACAGTCACCTCAAACCATTCAAATACCACACGTAGGTTCCTGTCTTTCATAGGGCATTCATATCTCAAGCAGATGATAAAGCATACCAAAACTCATGTAAAAACGGCAAGTCAATTGAACTTCAAAAACTCACATAATAATAATACTCAATAACAATAATAGCATTTATCGGAGATTTTGGTTTTAGAAAAGCCCACCTGACTTCCGAAGAACTAGCTAGGCGGCTTACTCTTTTGACTGTCCTTGCTAGCTTTCCGTTCCGCTCGGTCCTTCACAATTTGACATCGAAATAAAGATTAAGACCCTCGACGCGTCAGAGGTAAAGTAGATTTTGGTTTTGGCTGAAGAACTTCTACTTGACTCGGGTCCTTCTATTTTTATCTTTTTCTAAGTCAATATCCTTTCTCGACTTTCTTGTTCTCGACTCGTTGACTCTACTCGGTTACTAATTACTTCGTCTCACATTCTCGTTTCTAAATTACTTCTACTTAGAAATTCTCACTAGTTAAGGAAATATTACTTATCTCGATTACATTACTTAAATTTTCTCTCGAATTCTCGATTCAACTAATCATCATTTCAATCTATCATACTGGCTATATAAGCATTCTCATCAATTTGAACAAGTCATTTCATCATAAACGAAATACAAACATTTCACGCAAATACTTAGATTTAATCAAGCATAATAATGTCACAGCCCTAAATCCTGAGGGACGGCCAAGCCGGGGTGTGACTAAGGGTTGGATTAAAGAGGCAGGGAAGAAAGAGGAATTACTAAATAAATGAATAAATTAACATCTATAACCGAGATAAAAATACTATGAACTGATTCTTATTAGACAAAAGAGAGTCAATCTTGAAAGATCGCTCGACAAAGTTGTGATCAGAGAAGACTAAGTTTAAAGTATGAACAACTTAAACCGAAAAGGATTAACATCAATGAATGAGATAAATTCATCTCTTATCTTAATGAATGAAATTTAGCTAAGTGAAAGGAATATCATTATGATTATTCCCCCTAGAGTAGAAAATAGGCACCCTAGGGAGAGAGATTAGGGAGAGAGAAAGTAGCCATGTCGGCTGGAGAGAGAGAGAGAGGAGAGAGATATTTTTCTCACTGGTAAAATTTTCCGCGGAAGAAAAAGTTTTCCGGTAGAATATGTCCGTGTTATTCCATTTATACTGAAAATGGCTCTAAACTCTCCTTGACTCGTTTCCGACATCGAAAACACCTCAACTCTATCTCATGTCCCACGAAATAAATCAAGGATTCCGAATATTAAATTTTTAGGTTAAAATTCCAACTAACGAAGAAAAACCTAAAAATCAATCAGCTAATTAATCCGTTAAGAACTAAACTCTTAGAATTCTCTCGTATGATCTCGGGTAAGCTTCTAACGTATCTCAGGGGTCTTAGAATTAATTCTAGATTCAAAAGACACTAATTAGATTAAATTCTGAGTTCGCCGATGAATAGTATTTTCTCGGTTCTCATTACTATTCACTGAAATGTAAAAGTTCTCGAAGTTCTTTGAAATTCATACTTATGCTCAAACTCATACAAATAAACTTAATCAATACATCACAAACTCGATTTGGATATTCGAAACGAGAAAAATTCACGTCAAAGCACACAAGGGCATTTTGGTCATTTTTAAGAAAATATCTTTTCTTGGAAAAATTTTATTTACTCAAGGCATGTTATTTAAGCATATAAACGCATTTAGAACGCACTTAAGGACTTATAAAAGCTCAGGGTATTACATCCTCACCCCCTTAAGAAAAATTTCGTCCCGAAATTTACTAACCTTAAGAAAACAGCTCGGGATATTTCCTCTCATCTTTTCCTCGAGTTCCCACGTAACTTCTTCAAGATCGTGATGACACCAATTAATATTAACTAAGGAAATCGATTTCGTTCTAAGCTGCTGGACCTTACGGTCTAAAATTTTCTCGGGTTTCTCCTTGTAGCTTAGATTTGGCTTCAAAGCCACATCTTCTTGGCGAATCACGTGCTTCGGATCGAAAACATACTTCCTCAATTACGACACGTGAAAAACATTATGCGAATTCCCAAAACTGGGAGTCAACGCTAACCTATATGATACGGCTCCAATCCTCTCAAGGATTTTAAACGGTCCTATAAAACGAGGCTTTAACTTTCCTTTAACACCTAACTCTAGTTGGGGATACTTTCAAAAAGACTTTACTTTCTACATCGAACTCTAGCTTGGATCTTCGGTTGTCGGCATATGACTTCTGTCGACTTTGGGCTTTCTTAATCTTCTCACGAATCTGAAGAATAGATTCTATCATCTCCTCTATCGCTTCTGGCCCTATCACTTTTCTCTCACCTACTTTGTCCCAATAGAGCAGAGATCTACACTTCTTTCCGTAAAGGGATTCATAAGGGGCCATTCCAATCATATTCTGATAACTATTATTATAAGCAAATTTGACCAGAGGTAAAATTTTTTCCCACTCGTCTCCTTTGTCTAATAAAACAGCTCTTAACATATCCTTAATAATTTGAATCGTCCTTTCTGACTGACCATCTGTCTGAGGATGATAAGCAGTGCTAAACTGCAACTGTGTTCTCAATTCTTTGTGGAAACTTTCCCGAAAACGGACTGTGAACTTCGAATCTCGGTTGGAGGTAATCGTACTCCGCACTCCGTGTAATCTCACAATCTCTTTGACATAAATCTGAGCCAACTTATCTGAACCATAGGTATGTGGAATGGGTATGAAATGAGCGGACTTCGTCAATCTATCCACAATTACCCATACAATTGTATTACCTTTTCTCGATCTTGGCAAACCCGTCACGAAATCCATCGTGATACCATCCCACTTCCATTCTGGGACTGGTAGCGGTTGTAAGGGTCCATATGGTCTTCGGTGTAGAGACTTCACTTGTTGACAAGCTAAACATCTTTCAACATACATGGCCACGTCCTTTTTCAATCCTTCGCACGAAAACTGTTGTTTTAAGTCTTGGTACATCTTCGTACTGCCGGGATGGGCTGTATACGGGGTCTCATGAGCTTCACTCATTATCTCGTTTCTTAACTTCTCGTCGTTGGGCACACAAATCCTTCCTTGAAATAATAAAGCATTGTCTCTCGACTCTGAAAAATCTTTAACTCCTTCCTTTCTAATCTTCAACCTCAACTTCTCCAATTCTTCGTCTTTTCTTTGGCCTTCTATGATACGAGACCTCAAATCTGGCATTACTACTAAAGTAGCAATCACTTGCTCTACTGTCGCTGCAGGTATAATTACTTCGATCCTCATTTTCCCAAACTCCTCGATTAATCTTGCTTCTTCACTTAGCAAAAATCCTATCTCGGTTTCTTCCAAATTCTCCATCTTTCTTTTTCGGCTCAACACGTCAGCTACAACATTAGCTTTACTGGGATGATAGGATATCTTGCAATCGTAATCTTTCACCAACTCGAGCCATCTCCTCTGTCTCATGTTCAACTCCTTCTGCTTAAAGAAATACTTCAAGCTCTTGTGATCCGAAAAGATTTCACACTTGCCTCCATAAAGATAATGTCTCCAAATTTTCAAAGCATGCACTACGGCTGCTAATTCCAAATCATGAGTCGGATACTTCTCTTCATGGGGTTTAAGTTGTCTTGAAGCATATGCTACGACTTTTCCATCTTGCATTAGGACACATAATAATCCTTGAGCTGATGCATCGGTATAAATAGTGTAGTCTTTTCCTGGTTCGGGAAGAGCTAATACTGGAGCTGAAGTTAATCTGGTTTTGAGCTCTTGGAAACTTCTCTCCCATTCCTCCGTCCATTCAAACTTCGATTTTTTCTTCAACAAACTCGTCATCGGTTTCGCGATCTTGGAAAATCTTTCTATGAATCTCCGATAGTAACCTGCTAAACCGAGGAAACTACGGATTTCATGAACTGACTTCGGTGATTTCCAATCTTGCACAGCTTTCACCTTTTCCATGTCAACTTTAATTCCTTCGGACGAAACAACGTGTAAGAAATTCACTTCTTTCAGCCAAAATTCACACTTACTAAATTTGGCATACAACTTCTCGGATCTTAACTTCTCCAACACGATTCCCAGATGCTTCTCGTGTTCTGCTTCATCCCTTAAATACACCAATATGTTGTTTATGAAGACAATCACAAATTTGTCCAAAAATTCGTGAAAAACTCTATTCATCAAATCCATGAATACTGCTGGAGCATTAGTCAACCCAAATAGCATTACTATGAATTCGTAATGTCCATATCTCATCCTGAAAGTGGTCTTAGGAACATCTTCTTGCTTGATCTTCAGTTGATGGTATCTAGATCTTAAGTCAATCTTGGAGAAAACACCGGCTCCTTTTAGCTGATCAAACAAATCGTCTATCCTTGGTAAAGGATACTTATTCTTGAGTGTAATCTTGTTAAGCTCTCGGTAATCTATGCACATTCTCAAACTTCCGTCCTTTTTCTTTACAAATAGGATCAGGGCTCCCCAAGGTGAAATGCTTGGTCGGATAAAACCCAAATCTAACAGTTCTTGCAACTGGATCTTCAATTCTTGGAGTTCCTTTGGGGCCATTCTGTACGGAGCTTTTGATATTGGGGATGATCCTGGTTCTAGATAAATTGTAAACTCCAATTGCCGGTTGGGAGGCAATCCTGGGAGTACTTCTGGAAATACATCTTTAAATTCTCGCACGATAGGCATGTCATCGATACTTAACTCTTCGTTCTCATCTTTGTTCAAGTAAATTAGATACACTTTTGTATCCTTCCTTCTCATTAATTTCTTCACTTTCATAGCTAAAATTATCGGCATACTCTTCCTTACTCTCTTCTCGATTCCAAAAACTACAGTCGGCTCTTCTCCAGGGGGTTGAAACAAAATTTGCCTCAGGTTGCATCGAATCGTTGCAAAATTTTCGATTAACCAATCCATTCCTAGGATTATGTCTATGTCCCACATTTGAATCAGATTTAGGGATTTCACTAACAACTTACGACTTCCGAATTCGAATTCTAAGTTCGAGCAAACACGCGAAATTAACGCAGATTTACCTAAAGGGGTTGTGATTCTAAGCACCTGGTTTGCTTCTTCTACTTTCAAACCTAAATTTTCTACGCAAGCACTAGATATAAACGAATGCGAAGCGCCGGTATCAAACAAAACGATAACAGGTATGCCGTTAAGCTTTCCCATACCTGCTAGGTTTCCTTGGTCTTTAGCTGACAGTTTCTGCTCAATTGCAAAGGCTCTTTGGAAGTGCGGCGGCTCCTGCTGAGAAGGTTACTGCTTTGGCTGTTGTGGCTTACGCTGATGCTGAAGAAACTTTTGCGGTCGAGTTGCCTCAACTGCTTTCATCTGTGAAAGCTGAAACTGATTTGGCCTTCCGCCACTCATTCCTTACTGCTTTCTTGGGCACCTGTTCGAGAAATGACCAGGCTGACCACAAGTATAACAGATATTACTTCCAATTTTACAGATGCCTTGATGCATCCATCCAAACTTCGAACAAGGGGGGAGTCCTTGAGGGACTTACAGGCACATTGCTTCGATTAACCTGCGGAACTCTCATTTTTTGAGGTTGCTGAGATTGCTGCTGTCCTTTTCCTTGCCAAGGCTTCTTGCTTGGGTGGCCTCCACCACTCCATTTTCCCTTTCTCTTTGCATGCTGACCGAACTGAGACTGATGGGTAGTTACGGTCGTCGTCGTTTGGCTTTGGAACTGAGGATTCGCTGAGGAATGCGATCCTTTTTCTGGCTACATAGCCAACTCCATGTCTAAGGATCGGTTAAGGGCTTTGTTTCACCTCATTTTGTGTTTCATTTTGGTGTGTATTTATGTGTCAAGTAATCTTTGTCATCACAATTTTGTCCGATTTTATTGTTAAATTCATTGGTTTTAGTTAATCTTGCTAACATGTTGGTTTTGCAAGAATTGCACGAGAATAGACGAGAGATGGACAAAAATGAGAAATGATGTGGCAAATATTTGAGGAGTTTAACTTGATATGATTGTAGTGCGTCTCGATACGAGTTCGTAAGCGAAAACCGTGCTCAAATCGGAGTTCGGACGAGAGAGATATGATTGAAACAAGGAGGCCGCACGAAGCTGAAAATGTTGAACGCTCGTTCAGCATGTTGGGCGCTCGTCCGGCATGCTCGCCCGTGTTCAGCGATCGTCCAGTAGTGCTATGTGACGGCAATAAAGTTTCAGAGAACTCACCTCGGCGATCGTTCAGGCTCAACGCTCATCCAGTATGGACGAGAAAGCTTCAGAGAGAAAACTCCAGCGCTCGTCCAAGTCCAGCGCTCGTCCGTGCTTGCATGCTTATGTGGTGTTGGACGATCGCCCATGTTGGGTGATCGTTCTTGTTGAGGCGGCGAGATTACTTCTTATAAATAGGCGCTATTTATTTTTCCAGACTGACGTATTTTCTTTTCCTTTCATTTTTCTTCCACCACAGAAACCTTATGAATATATTTCTTTTCCAGTTTTCTTTATTTCTTGTTCTTCCAATTCTAGATAGATTTATTGCTTCCAATTCGTACGGATTTTGTGACAGACTTTCACTACGGATTCAATTTAATTATTGTGAGTTCTTTCTTTTTATTTTAATTATGTTTATAATTTATTTTGTTTTTAGAACTAGGGTTTATAATTCCGCCTAGATTAATTTGTCTTTTAATTATTTAGAATTAGGACAACCAAACCCAACCAATCTTTACCGCTTTCATTTTATTTCTCTTTTTCTTTTTGCAACACAACATCGCCCTTTTAAGTCTTCCTCGAGAGATACGACTTGGGTTGATTAATTTATACTACTTTGATCTCGTTTAATTGCGGGCGACTTAGGATAAATTTAGTCGAACAAATTTGCCGCCGTTGCCGGGGAAGATTTTAGGCGATTTTTGTGTTGCAACTTTATTTTTATTTTTCTTGTTGATTTCTTTTCTCCCCCAGTTGCGTGTGATGTGTTTTCTTTTTTTTATGTACGCAGGAACTAAGGAAATAATCTAGAGATACTGGGGTTGTTCTTCGGGTTGCAGGGATCCGTAGAATATGCAGGGTTACCAGCCATATTGGAGTAATGAGTCGAGCTCTGCATGGAATCAAAACCAATGGCAGAGTTCGAGTTCAACATATCCATTCGGGCCATCTTATGAGCATCAAATGCCATACTCGCCTCAGCAGCAGTATTTTCCTCCTCAGCAACAATACTTTCATCCTCAGCAACAATACTTTCCTCCACAATACTCATCTCAACAGATGTCATACTCAGTGCAACAAGCTCAGTTCCAACCTCAACTTGAACAATTTCAATATCTTCCTCCTCGACAATCTTCTTTGGAGGATACAATGAATGCTTTTATCCTGGAAAGCAAACAAGCGAGGGAGTCACAAGGGGATGCACTTGAGCGCCTCACCACACAGGTGGAGCAGATTGTTGAGACGGTGAGTGTGATGCAACAGAATCCGGCAGAGCAACTTCCGTGGTAGTCTCATCAGGCTCATACCGACACTTATCTTAGTGACGGCGAGAGCGATGAAGTGGATGCACACGAGGACACTACTTTTCAAAAGAGCATGAATTCTGATGACTGTGATCGGGAGGAGTTAACGATTCCAGAGGAATTAGATGAAGATGACTATATAATTGAGCCTGTAGTGTTGGAGGATGTAGAAGAGCTATGCGATCAAGGAGTGAACGATGAGACTGATTATCTGGTTAAGCCTGTTGTGGTGGAATGTGCAGATGAGCTATGCCTTTCAAATCTGAAGGATGGAAGATTGAATGGAGAAGAATATTTGCCGGTGTTTGGGTTTCCCAAGATTATTGCCAAATTTTTCTCTTATTCAGATTTTTATTTCATACCATCTGATTCATTCCTTCAGAATTGTTCTTTCTTTGATGGTACTGACACAGTGGCTGATGGTCGTTTCTTGCAAGGAGATTATGAGGACTGTCTACTGGTAGGACTAGTAGAAGTGCGGGATGAAGATGAGCGAATCCAAGCGATGGAATGGCTCAAACTCGAGAAGGAATTTGGATAACACCAGATTCCATCGGCTGGCGACGTTAAAACTTAGCGCTGCGTGGGAGGCAACCCACGGTTTGGTAATCGTTATTTTTATTTTGTGGTGGATGCTGTTTGTTTTGTTTTTTCTTTAGTTCTTTTGTGTGTCTTTGGTTTTGCCTCTTGTTTTGTTTGTTTTCGCTGTGTAGGTTGTTTGGAGTTGTGGATTCTATGCCCTCGACTACTCTCCAGTTTGACCCTCTGTATCACCCTCTAACCCTATCTCTTAATTATTATTGTGACAATGGGGACATTGTTTAATTTTTCTCGTGGGGGAGGTGTGTTTCTCTTGATTGTCTATCTTGTTTGTTTTGGGTTTATTTTATTTCACAATGGAGCTGCGAAAGTAGGAATTGAAGTTTATAGTTCATGTTTCGATTTGCTTGATTGATTGGGGTATTTTGTCATGATTTGATTGATATGGTTGTTGCTTTTCGATTGTGGGGCATTTCATGCTTGGATGATTGAAGCTTGATGTTTAATTGTGGGTGAAGGGTGAGAAAATTTTCAATTTTTAAAGTTTTGTATCCCAAATATTGAGCTGTTAATTGTTAATTTTGTTAAGTCAAGTTGGGAGGCTTCTGCTCTTCTGGGAACCATGAGCATGGGAAACTACATGAGGATACTTTAGATGACCTCTAAATGTTTACACCTCATGAATTTTGGCCATATAACCCGACTTGACTTGAGAATTTTATGTGTTGTCTTGGTTTGAAATGTTTGTGATTTGAAAGGCTCTACCCCTCTTTCTTGTCTATTCATTGAATATATATTGTACGAGAAATGGGTATGGGGAACCACGCTAGGCGGCCGGAATTTTCCGTGATTAAACCTAGTGAATTTTTCCCGGAATTCACTTATTAATTATGAGTAAAGATTGGCATAAATTTGGGATACTTGTTGGTAGTTATAGTTTTCTCACCTGGATTTTGCAATTGAATGTTGAGTTGATTGAGTTCTTGTGTGAAGGGCAACTCATTGATTTGTGGTGACTATATTTGGTTGATAAGTGATGAATTTTTCTTGAAATTGAAAGTTTATTGGAGTATGAACTGTTTGGTTCAATTCATTACTTTTCCATTTTGATTTGAAATGAGATTTGCTTGAGGACAAGCAAGGTTTTGTGTGTGGAGGGGTGTTTCACCTCATTTTGTGTTTCATTTTGGTGTATATTTATGTGTCAAGTAATCTTTCTCATCATAATTTTGTCCAATTTTATTGTTAAATTCATTGGTTTTAGTAAATCTCGCTAACATGTTGGTTTTGCAAGAATTGCACGAGAATAGACGAGAGATGGAAAAAAATGGGAAATGATGTGGCAAATATTTGAGGAGTTTAACTTGATATGATTGTAGTGCGTCTCAATACGAGTTCGTAGGCGAAAACCGTGCGCAAATCGGAGTTCGGACGAGAGAGATATGATCGAAACAAGGAGGCCGCGCGAAGCTGAAAATGTTGAACGCTCGTTCAGCATGTTGGGCGCTCATCCGGCATGCTCGCCCGTGTTCAGCGATCGTCCAGTAGTGCTATGTGACGGCGATAAAGTTTCAGAGAACTCACCTCGGCGATCGTTCAGGCTCAACGCTCGTCCAGCATGGACGAGAAAGCTTCAGAGAGCAAACTCCACGCTCGTCCAAGTCCAGCGCTCGTCCGTGCTTGCGTGCTTGTGTGGTGTTGGACGATTGCCCATGTTGGGCGATCGTTCGTGTTGAGGCGGCAAGATTACTGCTTATAAATAGGCGCTATTTATTTTTCCAGACTGATGTATTTTCTTTTCCTTTCGTTTTTCTTCCACCACAGAAACCTTATGAATATATTTCTTTTCCAGTTTTCTTTATTTCTTGTTCTTCCAATTCTAGATAGATTTATTGCTTCCAATTCGTACGGATTTTGTGACAAACTTCCACTACGGATTCAATTCAATAATTGTGAGTTCTTTCTTTTTATTTTAATTATGTTTATAATTTATTTTGTTCTTAGAACTAGGGTTTATAATTCCGCCCAGATTAATTTGTCTTTTAATTATTTAGAATTAGGACAACCAAACCCAACCAATCTTTACCGCTTTCATTTTATTTCTCTTTTTCTTTTCGCAACACAACATTGCCCTGTTAAGTATTCCTCAAGAGATACGACTTGGGTTGATTAATTTATACTACTTTGATCTCGTTTAATTGCGGGCGACTTAGGATAAATTTAGTCGAACAGGCTTCTGCATAAGTCAGACCACTTTGACTGGCAGAACTACTCGAATATCTTGCCTCAATCCTGCTCGGAACACCTCGCACATTTTCTCGTCAGTATCTACCTTATCAGGTGCGAAACGATCTAACTCGCAAAACTCACGATCATACTCAGCTACAGTCTTCTTCCCTTGCCTCAGATTTGCAAATTCGTTTGCCTTCTGCTTACGGTAACTCCTTGGCATATACTTTTCATACAATGCTTCCTTGAATTGTTCCCACATCAAATTTTCACGCTCTCTGGAGTATACATCCTCTGTCTTGCTTTCCACCAATAGTCGGCAGTTCCTTTCAATTGATACGTCATGCACTCGAGATGTTTGCGATCGGTGCAATGAAAGAATCTAAAAATTCGCTCAAGAGAACGAATCTAGTCTTTGGCTTCTGCTGGACTGCCTTTACCATCGAAGGTTGGGGAATTTTGGCAAAGGAAAAGTTCTTCTACTCGACATTCGGTTGGAGGGGGCGGAGTAGGATCTCGCTGCCCCTCTTCCTCATCTCTAACATTTCTAATGTTTCTTCGTCTTGGCGGCATTCTAAAGAAATGCAAAAGAAAATTTTAAGCCACTTGAAAGGAATAAATTATCTCACTCGAAACTTTTCTCGATTCTGAAAATGTTTCCCTTTATCAAGAGGAATATGACTCTCGATAGGTACTTACACAAACAGAATCAATTTAATAATTGCTGCAAATAATTCAATCATCTCAAATTCACATATCTCAAACAATTCAATTCTCAAATCAAAAATAATCAATCATCATAAAGGAGAACAGGCATTCACAGCATCATCACATACATATCTTCTCAAAACAAATATTTCTCAACATTCAATCTCAATCATAATCTCAAACATCATTACGTCAATATTCACATATTCTCAGATAAATTTTTCCCCATACTCGAAGCATTCATGCACTCACATGTTATTATTTTGGCTCGCATATATCTCGTTTACTTTTACTCAAATTTTATTATTCAAAGAATAGATTATTTGATTTACTCAACTCTTATCTCATTACTCGCTCTTGTCTCAAACATAATTTTGGAATCTCGAATACTCGGGTTAATTTAATTACTTGGGAGACTCAAAGTTGATTTTAACGGCCTAACGACTCTTTTTCCATATCACTCGACAGTGGCCTCTTTTGAGGACTTGCTACATGATAAGGGATTAAACATTTACATCGGAAAATTTCCCACACGTCAACACGACGGTCTAAAACTCAAATCGAACTACATGAGCTATCACTTCGTGTTCGATTCTACTAGCTAACCAAATCTCAAGTCATAATATATACATCACTACGGAAAGGTAAAAGAGTTCAAATCTTAGACATAAAAATAAATATTGTTCGAATTTCTCCACAACTTGCTTGAACTGATTCTAGACATTACAATCACCCTCGCTCGGGCCGTCATCATCATACTATTCTTCTTTAGGATACTTCTCTGGGTTATTCTCCTCTGGGTTCTCTTTCTCCTCGGGATCCTCTTTGGGATCCTCCTCCTTTTCTGGATTCTCTTCAGGATCCTCCTCCTCCTCTGCACCGTCATTTATGATGTTGAAACGCTCGAGTTCGGCTGCCCTCATTTCCTTTTCATAGTCATGAAAGGTGTAGTTGATTGCTTCCCAAGGGTTCGTCATGTCGCCTGTATCCTCGTCTTCAAAACGAGCATTGACATTCTCTAGCTCTAACTCGACCCATGGGGGCATCTCGAGATTATTCTCGTTGCAGCGGAGGTAAGATGCCACATCTTCTAGAGCGCTAAACTCTAACTCACATCCTTCATCGGGCCTCACTACTGAGGTGGGAGCAAACATGTATGGAGCGGGGAAGTAGTCGTTTGGCAGAGCTTGGAGATAACCATTTCCCACAGTAGATTCGGCTGCCGGATCCTCGTCATACTCATCGTCATTGCCGTTGCCGGTACGAGTCGGCCTGGAGAGCTCAGCTACGGGCTGAACCGGTGAAGAAGTTTGGTTAAGATGCATATACTCTGCAAACTGGTTATTCAAAGGCGGCAAGGCTCCGTTAGGATCGTGAAAACCATTCGACTGCAGAGCCATCGAACTTGATGAGGCAAAAGGATCATAGGCTCGAATGGGGAGTACACCACCCGAATACGGGTAGTCCTGGTAAGAAGCTCGAAGCTCTGGCTCAACACGAGGTGGTGAAAGGACACGGGGAGGAACTAGGCCATCTTGGAGCACAGGCGGGGGACTATGAACAAAACCCTTTGGCTCGACAGGAAGGTCAACATCATACGGGGCTGGAGGCGGTTCACCATACTGCATATACTGTCTGGAAATAGTGGAGATGAACGCGTTACACTCTCCATAAAGATAGCCATCGAGATAGCGATGTCCGAGAAATCGGAGCACTAGCGAAGCTGCCTAATCTCGCCACTCACGGGGCAAAGCCTGAATCAAGTGTATCATTCCATCTAACGCTCCTATGTCCATGTACTGTACCTTTTTCCAGATCTTATGGTAACGAGCTAAGAATTCAGCCATAGTCTCAGAGTTCATCTTTCTCACATGCAGGTACTCCTGCCTTCACTCACGAGCATCCATCCTATACGAATTTTAAACAAGTAAAGCACACTAAAACAGTTAAACGAGCATGCTAGAATTTCCAACCGCCACATACTCATGCTTGCTTTCCATAGGGGTATTATCGCTCAGGGTACTGGGGAATTCCATTTCACGAAATCGTTTGCACAAACGTTCCATCCTTTCTGATTTCCACACAAAACACACATTAGGGGAGGCATTCTAAAGCAATCTAGTTATTCAATCTACTTATAAAACTTTTATCTCTAGACGAGCACAAATAGTAAACTCAATAACTCAATGATCATTTTAAACTTGAAAGATTTTAGAAAATAAAGCGTACCTGGTTGCCGGATGAGATGGGGGATTGCTTGGTGTGTTACTGACTCAAATAATTCTAGGAAATAAATCTAGACTTGACTCATCAAAGAAAGTTAGACTCCAGAGCAGACAGACTTGCTTTGATACCACTATGTCACACCCCGACTCTCGAGGTGCGACGTACAACACTAACACTACTAAACCATCTACTAACTCAACTCACATAAGGGAATCATGCTCGGGAAACAAGGGGAAATCTCAACTTAAAGCGATAACAAACAATGCATGCTTCCAAATTAAATGGAACAACTAATTGATGGGAACGGCTAACGAAAGCCGAACCGACTTGCCCACAGATCCTTTTCGGATATCTAACTCGACATACAAGAATCACTAGATAAATCATACAAGGATTAGAGATACCATTTTTTGGAGCTCGTGAAACGATTCCACTAGTTGATCTTCTAGAGTGTGTCCCGTCTCGATCTCGGATGCCACGTGGTTAGCAATCCTCCAAGATCCTCAAGCCACTCCAAACCCACTCACTACTTTCCCTCTCTAATCTCTAAGTGTGTTGGATGCAAGACTTAGGGTTTCATGAGAGCTTGAAGTATATATAAGACAATCCATGGGCTTAAGCGCATTATGTCATGATATGTGGGTTGGGCTTGAGTGTAAGAGAACATTTGGGCCATTCTAGGGATCTACTAGAAAATTAGAGTTGGGCCTTCCTATATATTTGTATACTATTATTCAAGCCCAGAATAATTACAAGTATATAATCACTAATTCATTCCACCAAAGAATTAGTGATGCACTACCGCTCTAGTCCGCTGATGAATCAGGGCTTCTAGTTTTGACTCCGACAATCCCCATGTTTAAGATGTCAAACATTCATTAATTAATTAAAGCTTCTGATAGTTTAAATTAATTAATATCTTTAATTCCTTAAGTAGTACCATTCAACCTTATTATCGTACCGGATACAAAATCTACCTACAAGGTTTAGTACGATAAACTTAATGAGCTCCTTAAGAGAATGTTATCAACCCGGGGTCACCAGGACATGGTTTCCTAATACAATTAATTAAGTGTCGAAACAAATATTGTTGTCACCCAAGATACAGGACATATTGAGTTAACTCGTAACTCTCACCCATAGTAAGTCAAAGTGACACACAGATATTTGATCACACTTAATAACTTATTAGGATTTAGATCTATCGAGTCACTGGGACCTTGATTCTTCTCAAAGGGTCAGAATAGAAGAACACGTCTCACTGCGATCCATTCAATACATAAAGATATGTACTAGCATAAACAAGTAGTCAAGACAAACTACTTTCTGTTATATGCTACAGTCTAAACTGATAACTTGTCCAGAGTTATCTCGACTATGAATAACTATTAATGTCTCATGAGAAACTGATCAAATGATCTTCTGTGATCTACAACACACCATTTGATCTATAATATGAGATAAAGGGACAAAAGATATTATGCGACAAACAATCAAATCAGATATGGGAGAAAACAGCGGAGATAGAAACCGTGTATACAAGCACAAAACATTTGCTTTACAGTATACACCAACACCAACGAGCATGGATAATTTACATATCAAGTCCAAATCGAAATAAGTATATCAAGTTCACAAGAAACGAGAATAAAGGATATGCGGTAAATTGTATAGAGCACATCGCTCGTGAATTAGAACATGTATCAGAGTATAATTCAAAGACATAAGAGAAGACTTCAATTAACATATCATTGCAGCGGAAATCTCGACTCAATTCCAACAACTACATGTATGAGGACATGCAATTGCCAGTCCACTTTCTACTCGACCAAAACAAACACACCACCAAGCTGTCCACGCCATCCACATCCCGCTAACCTGCACGTTTAGAATATACATGCATGGCTGAGTACTTCGTACTCAGTGAATACATGTCAAAAATATTTGAAAACTTGCTTTTAGAGCTATACAATTGAACTTGCCTTGCCGAAGCATCATAAGTATTAATGCAATTAAAAATCGTTTACTTGTGAATGCAAAAAAAAAAAAAAACATTTTCTGAATAGACTGCGCAACAAAGGCATGTATCATCTACCACATTAACTCTGTGCCGAGAAGTAGGTCTCCTTCTCAAACACTATGACCAGCTAAACCAAAGTAAAGCTCACAGTCACCTCAAACCATTCAAATACCACATGTGGGTTCGTGGTTTTCACAGGGCATTCATATCTCAAGCAGATGATAAAGCATACCAAAACTCATGTAAAAACGACAAGTCAATTGAACTTCAAAAACTCACATAATAATAATAATACTCAATAACAATAATAGCATTTATCGGAGATTTTGGTTTTAGAAAAGCCCACCTGACTTCCGAAGAACTAGCTAGGCGGCTTACTCTTTTGACTGTCCTTGCTAGCTTTCCGTCCCGCTTGGTCCTTCACAATTTGACATCGAAATAAAGATTAAGACCCTCGATGCGTCAGACGTAAAGTAGATTTTAGTTTTGGCTGAAAGACTTCTACTTGACTCGGGTCCTTCTATTTTTATCTTTTTCTAAGTCATTATCCTTTCTCGACTTTCTCATTCTCGACTCGTCGACTCTACTCGGTTACTAATTACTTAGTCTCACATTCTCGTTTTTAAATTACTTCTACTTAGAAATTCTCACTAGTTAAGGAAATATTACTTATCTCGACTACATTACTTAAATTTTCTCTCGAATTCCCGATTCAACTAATCATCATTTCAATCAATCATACTGCATATATAAGCATTCTCAACAATTTGAACAAGTCATTTCATCATAAACGAAATACAAACATTTCAAGTAAATACTTAGATTCAATCAAGCATAATAAATTCAACATAGAATTTAATCAAACATATTATCTCAAACATGATTCACACTTCAAATTCAATTAGCAATTACCCGACATTGCTCGACTCCAGTTTTGGAAAAGAGGTTAACTTCGATCTCATAAAATAATTTCATGTCTTTTCAGTAAAGCGAATAAAAGTTCAAATAATAAGAATTTTAAACTCAAATAATCCTTTAATATTTCTCGACTCAATATACGACATTATTTCAAAATACGTCGTCTTTCCTCAACTACGTATATGTACTCGCATACGTACTATTATTTTATTTACCTATTCTATTATTATAATTTCTCTTTTCCTCATTCTCAATTAACTCTTATTTAATAGAAATTCGTTTTCTTTTCTTAATATTCAAAATTTGATAACTTCATCGACTTATTTCAAATTAAAACAATTTGAAAAGCAAACTCAATCAATTTCACTCAAGCGTCATCAATTATTCAATACTCGACATACTATCAATAAACGAGCTTTTAAACACTTATCATTTAATAAACTCGATTCTCATATAAAAAATAATTCTTATTAAATTTTCTTCTCTCGTTTTTCTAGCACTTCTTATTTAATTTAATAATTAAACATTAAAAACTTACTCAATTAATTTTTACTAATTTAATGAATAACTCTTACTCGACTCTATACTCACAAGCTTCTCTTACTCGACTTATCTCTTCATAGATTATCTGAGCTCATCTTAACCCGTTATTCTCATATTCTATTATTTCTTATTTTATTAAGAAATTATTTAATAAAATTTAATTCCATTATTTTTATTCCAAAACTCTTTTATTAATCCGAGTAAACGAACTCGAACTCGACTTAACTCTTTACTAAATTTCTTATGTTCGACTCTTCAATTATTTTCTCTTTAAAAGAGAATTTATTTAGCTTAAGATTAATTCCTTATTATTTCTCGTTCGATTGAACGACTCAACCTCGACCAACTCGTTTCAAATTTTAAACTCAACTTTTAACTCTATTTTCTTATCTCGAACTCCTCTTTTTATTTTTCTCAACTATTATTATCCCTTTTTAATCTCTTATTATTAAACTTAATTAATTCTTCCTCTTAAACTCTAATTATTTAATATTTTTCTTTATTTTTCTCAATTTCATGACTCATTATTATTTTAATAATTTTTTTTCTTTTTATTTTCTATTTAATTTTATTCTCAAAATTTCTAATTATTTTATTAATTTAATTTATTTTATAATTAATTTTATTGTTCTTCAAATCTTCATAAAATACACCAAGAACACCTAGAACACCAAGAACACTCATTCAAATCTTCAAAAATACACCAAGAACACCTAGAACACACACTAGGCATTCAACTCATGTTCTTCGAATTTTTTTTTACATATTTTCATGCTTAAAATTTCATTTTCTTCATCTCAAAAATTTATTGAACATCTAACACTCTAAATCAAACACAAACTCATTCATATCATCATATCATCAAAATCAACAAAAATCATATTTTTCTTCCTACACACATATATATATATCGATTTTTCTCATAAAACAACACAACAATTTATCTCATTCAATCCATCATAATATCATACTCATATCATGCTCATAACATCATTAAATCATCAAATGATAAATCAAATCAAATTTCTCCTTTAACACTCATTTCTCACGGCATTAATACAAAAATTTGGGCAATGATTTTTCTCAAATTTCTTGTAACGACCCGCCACCCGGCCTATGCGGATTGACCGGATCGCCACGGGGAAGAATACTTAGAGACGTTATAATTTGGAAAAGCAAAAAGAAATAGGATCCATGCTTAATAAGTAAACATGACCATAGAATCAAATGAGTTTTGTTCAACAATAAACTTTGCCCAAATCATAGCTAGGATTCGAAGTATGAAGACTTCGGACCCTGCACGGCGGAAGCATCAAAATAAAAGTTTCATTGATTACCCGCTATCGGGAAATCGAAATAAAAGAAAACGGAAATAAGTTCGGATTTCAAGTTTGTCTAATTTATTACATATTAAAGTATGGAACTACCACGATACGACAAGCAAAATAGCGATGACGATCTCAACGATCGCCAACCATTTAACCTCGGAAGCCATCACACCACTTCCATCCCGTCGCTCATCCTGCATTTAAACAAAAGATTTTGGGCTGAGTACTAGCGTACTCAGTGAGTTCTTGCCCTCATTGGCAAACATTTAATCTCAAAACATTTTCATAAAGATATTGCATGCTACTTCACATATATGGGACGATACTTTGAAAAGAAAACATTTGAATCTCATATAAGTGCAAAACATTTTATCATAGAGCAAAGCTTGTCTAGTGCGCACAATTACTTACTTACTCCATCGTGTTACCAGCCGGGACAATCAAGGGGGTAGCTAGCCCCGTCAATTGGACCGAGTTGCTGTCATGGGAAATCCCTTTTGATTTCACCCATAAACAGTCTTCTGTGTACACACCCCTGCTCGATCAAAGCTGGGGACCGATCGTTTAATAGTGGTCGGCACCCTGTGGTGCGAACCGATAACGGAAGGAATACCCGTTCTTTGGTAAACACAACAATAAGTAATAAAGCATGCATATCATTTTCTTGAGAAAGAGCTTAGGGTTCATTAACCCGAAATTTACCTCCGTAGGATTCTAACCCACGGTTTGAAAATAGGAACTCACCTTTCACTTCTTGTTAGGTAAATTGGTTCCTTGAGTAGTATTGTCGATGTCTCCTACAAGACGATCTAACAATCTTAGGCCTCTAATTAAAGAAAGACTAACGAGGTTTACAACAATGTCCTAGGTCCACCTATTCCCGATTTATTCTTATATTAAAAATCCGTTTCATGTCATGTCACGTATCACACATAAGATGCTCATATAATATATTTTACATATGCATTTCATCCAATACTTATGCTCAAATAAATATTTTTGGAACATAATCTTTAACATAATTCACCAAAAATAATTAGTAAATTTTTGGATTCATGTATAAACATATAATCAGCACATATATCAATTAATAAATTCAATACACTTAATCAAATTAATAAAATCGTGCAAAAGTTGATTTTAACATTAAGAATTTCACTGAGGCATTTATACAGACAGTTGGCGTGCAAAACAGTACTTTCAAGTAGCTACGGTTTAGGATTTACAATGAAATCAATAAGGGTAGTTACACAATAATTCCTCATCTTAATAAAACCAATTCTTAGACCAAAACTAGTAACACATGTTCAAAGATTTTGCAATTTAATACCTCATTCACCCTCATTATACTGGAAACAAGTTTTAATATCAAGCCAATACAACTATATGCGAAAACCATTTTTGTCTTCATATTCATGCTTCAATAATCTGCATAGCATTTTTATCAAACAGTTGGCTTGCAGCGACTTGTGAATTCCATTCATCATCCATATTCTAGAGGTTCTTTTATGCACGGTATACTTGACATGATGATGCATTTCTTATCATTACAGAGACATTGTTAACCCTATTTGAACATGCAATTGAGTTTAACAGAAAATATTCCACGGTTTGAAAGTTATTCTCATCGGAAGGTGACTACGCGGTTTCAAAAACTGTTCGTGCAACCATTTTCTAGGAGATACTATGTTCAGTTTACTCGATGTTAAACCTCCAAATTTTGCAGACATGTAGAAGGCATGGCATAGAACAATATATAAAAATTTCAAGGCATTTGAAGCACTCTAACCTACTGAAAAAGCTATCGACTTATCTCGGCAACATGCTGTAAAAACAAAATTACTTTCATAACTTGAATCTTTATGTTTAGTTTCTCTAAGCCGTAAATCTCAACAAATATCCATCAAATCTCCTACATCATGTAGATTATATAACAAGAGATATACGGGGGTCGATTCTCGACATATTCGACGGCACATAACTTATAAACATCAATACAAGAAGGGACTAATTAAGAGTTTTATAGAGTGTAGATCTTGGTATCTAGTTCATACACGCTTAAAATCTATTTCCAGATCATTTCGGCCATCTCAACCCCTACATACATTCTTTTAATCTTCCTAGCATGCATATGTAATAGATTCATGCTCAAAAGAATCATAAAAACATAAAAAGAAAGGAGGTCAAACCATATACCTTTTTCTCTTTAACCCTCCCTCACTCGCGTTCTCTCATTCGAGCTCTCTCTCCTCTCTCAATCTTACGAGCAGCTAGCCTGCTGCTGCTGTTCCGCCTCTTTGAGAAGACTGAATGCGGCGGCGATATGGTGGTGAGGGTGAGGAGACGGTGGAGGTGAGAAAGGGTGAACGAGTTGTTGTGGAGAATGAGGTTGAGTTGCTGTTGAGAATGAGGCAGAGAAGGAGGTAACTTATGGTGGAGATGGAGTGTTTTTGCTGCTACATTTTGAGAGGTTGGGAGCCTAATAATATCGAAGCAGCAAGTATGTATGGTTGAAGAGGGTGGCGATAGGTTTTAGGGAAGTAGGGGTTGACTTGGTTAAGCATCATCATTAGACTAATCCTTCTCTTATTGGTTAATTTGGAGGTGAAATAAGCATACTTAAGAGAATCTTGCAGAAAATATTTTCCTTCTCTTCTCTCCTTCTCTCTCTCGACAACTGCTCTCTCTCTCTCTCTCCTTATCTTTCCATTCACACACGGTAACATACACACACGCATACAATCACATTTACCCATCTGCACACACATATATATTATTATATTAGTAATATTTTCTTTTATATCTTATTGCATTTTTCGAATAGTAATGCGTCGTATCTTAGTCGAATTGTAATTTAGACCGAGTAAATGAATAGGAATAATTATTTCGGTTCCAACGAGCCTAATATTGAATATAAATTTTGTCACAGCCCCAAATCCCGAGGGACGGCAGAAGCCGGGGTGCGACTGGGGTTGGATTAAAGAAGCGGGAAAGAAGGGGGCTAACTAACTAAACATACATAATAAACATCAATAAACTATGAAC
Organism: Schizonepeta tenuifolia; assembly: GCA_029490685.1. Lineage (NCBI taxonomy): Eukaryota > Viridiplantae > Streptophyta > Magnoliopsida > Lamiales > Lamiaceae > Schizonepeta > Schizonepeta tenuifolia. The sequence continues at coordinate 8,356,779 of CM055960.1, forward strand.
AAGACTTGATTATAGAAAAGAAAGAGTTAATCCCTAAGGATTTCTCGGCATAAGTACAAAAGATGAAACTAAGTTCAAATATACGGACATAAACTACTGAGTTGTTCAAAAATACATCTCAAAAGAAATACAGAGATTGACAGCGGAAGAGTTCTACTAAGCATCTTATCCTTAAACTCAACAACAACCGTCGCCGCTCACCGTCGCTTCAACCTGCACATTTAGAAAGCAATGCAGGGCTAATTACAAAGGTACTTAGTGGGCATGATGCCGAAAACATACTTATAAATATGGATAAAATGGCATCTCATAAGTGTAGCACACGGGGTTTTATTGAAAGAATCCGTGTCTACTAAACATTTTCTGACTTTTTCTCATAAATCGCTTGCGCGAGCATTTTCTGACTGATGTTACGTTCAATCTTGACCACTACTAATTCACCGTGGCTGGTACCCCTCAACAGGATATCACATACACCACAGGTTACAAAGTGCACTAACTCTGGAAAGCACTTAGCAGCTAACTCAGAGCCGATCGTTAGTTAATCTAAAAATAGACTAACTCTAAAAGTCTGGAAAACCCGAAGGTTAACTCAGAAATCTGGAAAACACGAATGTTAACTCAGATTGGTATAAGAGAACTCACATAAAAACTTAAAACAGTTCATGCCATATTATCACTTTGAAAACACAGATATCAAAGCAATAAAGAAAGATTTTTCGAGCATTGCTCGTTTTATTTGTATATAAAAGCCCACCTTGTTTTACAGAACTTAAAATAAACGCTTCCAACTTGAGATCTTCTGTCCTTTCTCTACAGTTGGCTTCCTCCTTCATCGTAAAATAAAATATACTTAAAAACGGTTCGTAAAAGATACTCGAAGAAAGAGAATCGAAGAAAGTTCTAGTCATTTTATTTTTTTTGGCATTTGCACGCTTACTAGATTCGTTTTACTTAACGGGAAACGAGACTCGTACCCATCTCGTTTAGAACTTGAAAGATCTCGTACTCGACTCTCGGGTCAGTAGAGAAGGTTGTCGATGTCTTAAAACGACTTTAAGGATTATAAGAAACTAAGTTGGGAAGAACCAACTTAGGCGATTTCATTTATAGCTCATTTCACGACTTATGAATATTTCTCGTTTATTACTTCCTTAAGAAAAGATAAGATAAGATACGATCTCGACTGGTTTTCATCATTAAAGTTCTGATCCTTGACTCTAGGGTCAGATAGAAGGTATCCGTTAGATAAAACGGCTTAATCGATCTAAAGAAACTAAGTTGCGAACTAAACAACTTAGAAAACAAGAAACTGAAATTTCTACTGCACAGTCCAGTAACTCTGGAGGCTGTCCAGAACAGAGGACTTGGAAACAGGGGGTGAGCCCTGTACCACTAGAAAGCTTAGGAAGTCTAGTTTCTGTTCCAATTTACGGATCACAAATCCGATAAACGAGCCGGAAGTTATTACAGTTTCCGGCAGGGGTCGCAAAACTGCCGTGAAACCCTAATTTATTGATAAGTTCGCCGTATAACGTTTTAGGTTCGTTTTAAATCTTCGTACTCATCTTTTTTTAGAAACTGAACTCTCAAGACCGTCATCACGTACCTCCGTACATGACAAACTCCTTCTCACTTACTCAAAGGCACGACGTTCTAACGTCGGATTTCAACTATCAATTACTATACCAACAAAGAAATTCCAAACGTTTTCTAGTCCCCGATTATCACTTTAACCCATATTATATGAACTCGGATGCTTACGATGTCAACTAGAAAGATGTTCCAAATTTCATTATAAACAATAATATCAAGTTAAAATTTTCATCCGACTTCCCGATTATTAGTTACAACTAGATATTCGCCTCTTACGTGATCTTTAAAAATTGTCGGTTTTCGTTCAAACTTTACGACGTTAATCTACATCTAATAGGAATCGTTTTCATGCATGCTAACCTGTCTTAACATCTTTATAACTCAGATTATATAGTGATCTTTGTCTCTTACATTCCATTAAACATCTTTAGAAAATTTCCAATTAATTCCTATTATCAATTAACATGATTTGTAACAATAATCAACTAACAAATCATCACTTTAAATGATCATGTGGAAAACTCCTAATTACTTTAAAATTCTGGTTTTGAACATATGTTTATGGGATGATTTTCTTCTTAAATTAATGACATTTATATACTAAACATGTTCTTATATCACTAATTATTCACTTGCAATTCCAAAAACAACTAACATGCAAAAACCCCTAATTTCATACTTCAAACCCTAACTAAAATTTCATAACAACATAGGGCTTTCAATCCCTTTTCATTCTATACACTAATTAAACCTCTACTAAGCATGAATTTGCAATCAAAAGAAGAAAAACAAAAATCCTACAATTTTCCAAGAAAATTCTGCATTAACCTAGATGTTAGGTTTCTTATTTTTGATCATTTTTAATCCATAAATATCATGTCTAGCATATCCAATTACATTATTCTAAGATCATTTCTTCCATTCCAACACCTTAAAAATTCGAACATGAGGGAAAAGAGAAGAAAAGAAAATCTAATTGGATAGGGTTGTAGAGAATGAAAATACCTTAAGATTTAATGAATGAAGTTATGGAATTGGATGGATGGATGGATGGTTTGTGTGAGTTCTTCAAGTTCTTGGTGAAGTCTTCAATGGAGGATTGAAGAGATGAAGAAGATGAAGTTGAGGGAGAGATGGAGAGAGTGGCCGAGAGAGAGAGAGAGAGTGGAGAGAGAGAGAGATTTGTTTTGTCTAAGTGAAATGATTAATGGTTGACCATGCAAAAGCTAAGTTTAGGTGTCATTAGCTTAGGGTATTAACATGCATGTTTAACACCTAAACATGGTGAGGTGGCGGCTGCCATGCAGCATTTTTAGAGGTTTTACGGGTTTTTCCGGCGCGATCCGACGTTATGGAAAAACGAACGACGAAGACGTTGTTCGATACAAAAATCGTCGTGATTCGATTTGACTTATAAATTCTAATGTATGAACTTAATTAGAAAATGAATTTCTAAAATTTATTTTTACAAAAACTCGGTACGACAAGTCCAAGTTTCGTCCGGAAAAACGTAAAAACAAACTTTTTCGGCGTGCTCGTATTCGCGATTTTTTAAACGTAAAATTAAACGGTTTCTCGTTCTAAGCTTACGATCTAAAAACTTTTCGCATGCGCTAACCCTTAATATGGTAGTCGTCTAGCCGACTTATGTAAATTATTTTTAGTAACGGATTCGGCCGTTAGCTTTAGAATAAAAATAAAAAAAAATTCCAACTTAGGCGTGCAAAGCCACTAATTAATTAACTTAAAACTTCTTTAGAACGTAAGAATTTTTACGGGGCATTACAAATTTTATAGGCATTCTCTCCAATAAAATAATAAATAATTAAATAATTCACATTAATACTTCTAATTAATCACAACATCAAATAATAAGGTCATAGAATAATTATTTCACATTGTACAAATAATATGAAATGCTCGTGTTTATGCATATGTATGGAAAATATAAACTTTAACTTTGAAACCTTTAGATTTTATAATTTGGGATGTAATCTATCTAAAAACTTATCGGGAATAAGTAACCATTCTATCATTTTAATTATTTCTATTCTTATTCTATTCTATTAGGGCGAAATTTTTAGGCCCAAATTTTTGGGGTTCTACATTTTTCCTGCATAATAATCATTCCAATCATACTCATAAACACATATAAATCATTAAATCATCAAGAAATCGTGCAATTCAATTTTCTTCCTCTTTTCCCTATTTTTCGATTTTAATCATTTTAATAGGGTTTTTATTTTTCTTTTCTCTTTTAATTCTTAGATTAATTCCTAGGGTTCGATTTCCTAATATTTTCCTCACATCGTAACCCTAGTTTGCCTACGCATAAATTAAAGCATGCATTTTTCTTTTCTTTAGAGATTAGGAATTACATATTTACAATTAATCAAATGAATAAACATACTTTTAAAGATTAAATTAAAGCTCTCCTCATGATCTTGGTTGGACCGAAAATGAAGGGTTTAAGGCTCAAATCCTTAGCTTGGAATTTCCATGGTGGATTTTGATGCGTCTTTGACTTTTGGGCCAGTTGGCCCTATTTTTCCTGTCTTTTTGTGTCTTTAGTGTCTGTATAGGGAAGGAAGCAATTGTTCGTGGGAAGGAAGCTCGGCGTCCAAGGAAAACAGAGGAAAGATGGTCAGAATGAGCAGTATTGGAGTATTTTCAATCCGTTGCAGGAATATAACTGCACCAAAGAGTATGCAGCACAGGAGAGGAAGCGCAGCTAAAGCATGAGGCGAGGTTGAAAGGAGGATTTCATGTGAACCTTGAAGCTAAGTTGTTGTTCAACATTCGCATTCGTGGTATTAACGCAATGCATCCAACAACAAAGAAGATCTTGCAGCTGCTATGTCTATGAACAGAACCTTGGTACGAGACTAACCAAAGCATGCAGCTGTATGACCATTACCGAAGTCAGCAATCAACCGCCGAAGCTAAAGAAGGAAAAATGCGTGGAAAAGATTTGCACAATATCCTGCGGAGCGTCCGTGTGCAGAAGGATCTGAAAGCCAGTTAAACACCCTCAATTCATCAATCACAGATTGCCAATCAAGCTAAACATGGAAAGAATCAATCATGCCGATTCAGTCTACTAGTGGAGAGTTTCAATTGCCGTCATCTCAGCTATAAAAGTCCAGCAAGTGTGTCTGGCACAATGTTGGTTATCCCTACCATTCGATAATATTCAGTCCAAGAAACACTTTTACTCTTAGTTCTTTTATAGTTTACGCATCAAACAATTTATCAGCTTTCATTTTTACATTCCGTTGTGAAGAACAAATCCAAGGTAGTTTGCCTTAGGTACCTTCTTAATTTAGTATTTCGTATTTTCAGCTATTCATGTGTTTATTTATCTTCGATAGTATGTATTTCATTATGTGTGAGTAATTCTCTTGGTGAGATTTGGGTGGGGAAAATGGTTACTTATTGATATGTGAAATATTCGTAAGGCAATTGTGCCATCGGTTGGATCCAGTGGTTCCGGAGAGATTTGAGCAGAGTTCATTGGCGGTCTTGACCTAACGGGTGATCTCCGTTCGGTTAGGACTGTACCATGTCAAGCAAAGGCAGGGCATGACATACAGTAATGTTTAGTATGGCCATGACCGAGTAGCTGAGCGGCGCCTTCAATGGTGTTGTAGATCTGGATGGCGAGGAATGGGCAAGGGGATACTGCGTCCTTCCTCGGTCTTGGGCTTCTCTAACAATCACCCACAAACTGTGACGAGGCATCAAGCCACGGTTATTGACCAAAGGACTCATCTTGCGCATCGTAGATATATCGATGACCGGTTGGACGCGTTACCGGAAATGTATATCCTGCTAGTTATGTCTACTCTGTAGGTGCAGAGCTGGGAAGCTTGAAAGACAAGGTTGGTGAGGGTCATACTTGGAAGGATCGGGTATGACTACTATCTAAGGAGGAGTGAAGCACGGCCTTATGACCGGGGTGAAGTGTGACCTTCGGACCAAGTGAGCATAAGGGATTCAACCATCCCAAATGTGGAGTATAAACTCTTGAAATGCCCCAATATCTTTGGGCCACGCCTTGAGTTTATGCAAAATATGGACGGATCTTCAGTATGCCCATGACCGAATAAACATATCAACAATAATCATGACCTATCCCAAATCTTACCCCTTTTATATTTGATTGTCTTTCAAGTTTATTTGTGCAGATAAACAGGTTGAGACCGTGACAACTCAATTTGTGCACCGAAGAGTAAAGTAGTTCCTCACTCTCCGTGGATCGACCCTAGCTTACCACTAAGACTAGCCAGTCCGGTTATGGGCATAAGAGCGTGTACTGTCCATCTGGGCATACACAAGTATTTTGATCGTACCACATGACGGGTGCGTGTCAAAATTGGCGCCGTTGCCGGGGAGTGACGCGCAACAATTTTATTCTTCTCATTCCATCTTTCGCTAATAGTGTATGCGTGGAACTCGTCGAGTACAAAGAGCATTGATTTTTGATCCAAATATTGACCGAACTTAACGACGACTACGCGAACTTGCACAGATAGCGAGACGCGATGATATGGTAGATCGACAGCAAGCGCAGACCCTAAAACAGTTGGCATACCCAACTAATCTGAATCTCGGGCCGAATGGGATCACTTTACCAGCAAACCCTTTCGATCCTGAGCGGTTTGACCTCAAACCAGCACTGATACAGGTCTTACCGAAGTTTAATGGATACACTAGGGATGACCCCCATACTCATCTCCAGGATTTTGAAATGACAGTGATGCACCAATGGAACGAAAACCAATTGGAGTACGTGAAGTTGGTGCTCTTTCCATTCTCGTTGGTGGATCGTGCAAGGAGATGGTGATATAATCTACCCCAAGGAAGTGTTATTTCTTGGGCAGAAATGCAACAATGCTTCTTAGAAGAATTCTTTCCAGCAACACGAGTTGAGAGAATGAGATGGGAAATCAGAAACATCAAACAAGATGGGCTGGAATCCTTCTATGAGTATTGGACTCGATTTAAGCAGCTCTTGAGCAACTGTCCGCACCATCAGATCACACCTAAGGATCAAGTTGAGAGCTTTGTAAAAGGCATACGGAGGAATGACCGAGGATTGGTATTAGCTGCATGCAATGGGTCATTGATGGCCAAAACTCCCCAAGAAATCTTCAAAATATTGGGAACGATGGCTGATGAATCAAGAGATGATGGACATGAAAGGAGTAGGGAGTTGCCAGCTAGGTAAGAAGACAAGGATAAATTGACAACTTTGAGTCAAGAAATGAAGGAGATCAAAGCACTGCTGAGTGGTTTGACCATATAGAAGAAGGTACGATAGTGTGGCCTCTACAATGCAACAGGGCATCAATCTGAGAATTGCCCAAATTTTGGTGAGGACATAATGGATGTAAATGCTATGGGGGAAACGAAGGATTTCATAGAAAGCATGATCCCTTCTCCAACACTTACAACTGAGGATGGAGGGATAATCCTAATTTCAGATGGAAGCAAGATGGTCAACGCCAACAACATAACACAGGCATACCGGGATCTTCTCAATAGTATGCCCAGAACCAAAAACAGCCACAGTATCAGGAAGGACCACCACAGCAATAGAACTACCAACCACAGCAGCAACAGGTTTATCAACCGCTACATCAAAGGCGAACACCATGGGAAGAGGCCATTGAGAATATGGCCAAGGAAAGTGAGAAATTTCGAAATGAAGTTCGAGCTGGTATGAATCAGACCAATGTACAGATTGGTCGTTTGTCAAAAACATTGGCCAAAGTGGAAGAATATTTAGGAAAGCTTCCCCCTCAGGGAATTAATCACAAGGAACAAGCACAAGTGATAATAATAGAGGTGGAGGATGAGCAAACTGAGAAAATTTTGGCCGAAGTAGAAGTTAATAGAAAAAGAGATGAGGGGACCAGTCATGGGTTTACTAGAGAACAACTTTGTAATGATCAAACTGAACCTCCTTATCCGGGTAGACTGCGACAGAAAGGCAAAGAAAATGAAGCCAACGAGATGATGAAAATGTTTCAGAAAGTGGAACTTAGCATACCATTACTGGACGCAATCAAACAAATTCCTAAATATGCTAAGTTCCTAAAAGATCTCGGTTCAAGGAAGGTGAAAGTGGAAGAAGATGCTCGATATGTGATGGGGGAAAGTGTGTCAGTGGTGATTCAGCAGAAATTACCCCCAAAACGTAAAGATCCTGGAATGTTCACTATTCCATGCAACATAGCAGGAAGAAATATGGATAAAGCCATGATGGATCTAGGGGCTTTGATAAATGTGATGCCCTTAGCAGTTTTCAACAGGCTTAAGTTGGGAGAATTAAGAAACACCAGAGTGGTCATACAACCGGCAGATCGGTCCAATGCATATCCGGAAGGAGTGATAGAGGATGTGCTAATCAAAGTGGGTGAGTTAATCTTTCCGGCCGACTTCTATGTGTTGGATACGGGGTCAGAAGTGAAAGAGAATTCAATCTTATTGGGCAGACCATTCATGATGACTGCCGGAACAAAATTGGATATGAAGACGGGCATACTGTCTTGTGAATTCGATGGAGTTGTGGAAAAATTTAATATATATGAAGCTATGAAGAGGAAACCAGAGAAGGAGTCTGTAGAAATGATCGACATATTTGAACCTCTGGTACAAGAACAAAGCTTTGAATTTAGCGCTAGTGATTCCACAGACAAAGTGATACAAGCTAGCCTTACCGATCAAGATGCTATTCAAACAGAAGATGTTGAGGTAAGAGAGGCTATTATGGAGCTATATTCACTCAAGGAGAGCACATTGGAAGCAGAGTTAGAGGTGGATAAAAAGATCAGAGAATTTATTTTGGAAGTGTACTCAATTGGGGGATCAACAGAGGGCAAACCGGAATTGTTTTCTCAGTATGAACAGCACGAAAAGTTACTTCCTTCAATTGTGAAAGCACCGATCTTGGAATTAAAGAAGCTGCCCAAACATCTGCAATACGCTTATTTGGGACCTGAGGAGACTCTTCCAGTAATCATTAGTGCAGATCTGACAATGGTGCGAGAGGAAAGATTGGTCAGGGTCTTGGAGAATAAAGAAGCTATCGGTTGGACCTTGGCAGACATTAACGGAATCAGTCCAATTGAGTGCATGCACCATATATACCTGGAAGAAGGAGATCGACCAGTGCGATATTCACAGAGGAAGATGAATCCTGTAATGAAGGAAGTGGTGCTCAAGGAGATTTTGAAACTTCTAGAGTTAGGAATTATCTTTCCTATTTCTGACAGCCAGTGGGTCAGCCCAGTCGATGTCGTACCGAAGAAATCTGGGATCCAGGTGGTAGAAAATGATAAAGGAGAGCTAGTTCCCACAAGATTGCAAATTGGATGGAGAGTTTTCATAGATTACAGGAAATTGAACATGGTCACACGGAAGGACCATTTCCCGCTACCCTTTATCGATCAGATGCTCGAACAGCTAGCCGGTAATGCCTATTACTGCTTTCTAGATGGGTACTCGGGATACAAGCAAATTTTGGTGGCGCAAGAAGACCAAGAGAAAACAACTTTCACATGCGTGTATGGGACATTTGCCTATCGAAGAATGCCCTTTGGTCTGTGCAATGCACCTGGAACCTTTCAAAGGTGCATGATGAGCATTTTCTCTAACTTATTGGAGAATTGCATAGAAGTGTTTATGGATGATTTCATGGTATATGGAGACTCATTCGACACATGCCTTAACCACCTAGAATTGGTATTGAAAAGATGCATGGAGAAAAGCCTGGTGCTTAATTATGAGAAGTGCTATTTTATGGTAAAGGAAGGTATAGTGCTGGGACATGTCATCTCGGAAAGGGGGATCGAAGTGGACAAGGCAAAAATCGATTCCATTCCCGAATTGCCTTATCCAACTACGGTCAAGCACATACGGGCATTCCTTGGTCATGTAGGGTTTTACCGACATTTCATCAAGGACTTCACAAATATTGCTCAGCCCATGACTCGATTGTTGCAACAGATGTTCAGTTTGACTTCGACGATGACTGTAAGGAAGCATTCCTTAATCTAAGGGATAGATTGGTGTCAGCCCCTATTATACAGCCCCCAGATTGGGAGATACCTTTCGAAATTATGTGTGAGCTAGTAATCATGTGGTTGGAGCTGTACTGGGACAGAAGAAAGGAAAGGAAAGCTATGTCATTTACTACGCCTCAAAAACCCTCAATCTAGCTCAGGGCAGCTATACCACAATCGAGAAAGAATTGTTAGAAGTGGTGTTTGCAATAGAGAAATTCAGATCATATCTTTTGGGCACCAAGGCAATTATATATACCGACCATGCAGCCTTGAAGTATTTAATGGCGAAGAAGGAATCGAAACCACGACTCATTCGATGGATATTACTGCTACAAGAGTTTGACATCGAAATAAGGGATAAGAAAGGAGCTGCCAACCTTGTGGCAGATCATTTGAGCAGGCTACAAATGAGCAAGGATGATGGAGAGCCTATAGAGGACACTTTTCCTGATAAAAAGTTGTATGTTGTATATGGTCAAACGGAGATGGAGACTCTGTATGCCTTGACCGATAAGGAGCCATGGTTTGCAGATATAGCAAATTATCTGTTTACAAAAGAAGTGCCATCAGGGAAGACCAAATTTGAAAAGCAGAAATTGGTCACACAAGCTCGTTCCTACTTTTGGGAAGCACCGCATTTATGGAAGATAGGGACAGATCAGGTCATACGAAGGTGTGTTCCTGAGGATGAGCACACTCAAATCTTGGAAATGTGTTATGGTACTGCATGCAGTGGACATTTTGGTGGAAGAAGAACAACATAGAGGATCTTGGATAGCGGATTTTATTAGCCTTCAATATTTGCCGATGTAAGGAAATGGGTACAGGGCTGTCCGAAGTGCCAAATGGTTGGGGGCATTACCGCAAGGGATGAGATGCCTCAAATGCCCATTATGCCTGTGGAAATTTTCGACGCATGGGGAATAGAATTTATGGGACCACTCCCTAAGTCTGGACATTATGAGTACATATTGGTAGCAGTCGATAATGTATCTATGTGGGTCGAAGTTCAGGCCACAACAAGTAATGATGTTCATACGGTGACAAAATTTTTGAAGGACCAAGTGTTTAACAGATTTGGAGTTCCAAAGATTCTCATTAGCGACCAAGGATCTCATTTCTGTAATGCGACTATCAAGGCACTCACTAAGAAGATAGGGGTGAAACATAAAGTGACAACTGCATATCACCCCTAAGCCAATGGACAGACTGAAATCTCGAATAGAGAGATCAAAGGCATATTGGAGAAAGTGGTCCAACCCAACCGGAAGGACTGGAGTAATTATTTGGGGATGCGTTATGGTCATACCGAACTGCCTACAAAACCCCAATAGGGATGTCACCCTTTAGGCTTGTGTTGGAAAAAGGTGTCACTTACCTGTAGAAGTGGAGCACAAAGCATATTAGGCCATCAAGAAAGTCAATTTCAGTATGACTTTGGCCGGAGAAGAAAGGAAATTGCAGATGAGTGAGTTAGAGGAATTGCGGTTGGAGTAATACGACAATGCAGTTTTATACAAGGAGAGGACAAGGAAAATTCATGATGCAAAAATCCGCAAGAAGGAATTCTAGGTTGGACAAAAGGTACTACTCTTCAATTCTCGATTTAAGTTGATGAGTGGGAAACTCATATCCAAATGGGGAGGGCCATACATCATGAAGGAAATATTTCCAAATGGAAGTGTCGAGGTATACGACTTAAATGGAAGTGATACATTTGTGGTGAATGGTCACCGTTTAAAACCCTACTTCGACTGCTTTGAGATGAAGAAAAGCAAGGAGAAATGCTCTCTCCTAGACCCTGTCTACCAGTAAAATTAGATTTGGGTACGTCGAGCTCAAGACAATAAACAAGAGCGCTGACTAGGAGGCAACCCAGGAGTGGTCATCGATATGACCACAACCGCTATATTCATCTGTTGCTTAAAAGTTTTTATTTTATTAAGTGATTTTGGGCTGAATCAGAACTTGGGGAAAATGGGCCAAAGAAAATGGAGGCCCAAGGTAAATATTGAACCCACTTTGCGATGCAAAGTGTGTAGGTGGAGGCCCATGATATTGTTTCATCGGGGATAGGTCTAACCGAGGAGTGACGAGGAAGCGCGTCTGACACAGTCTGCTTGGGAAGTGACTGCGCTGCTTTAAGTTTTGCACAATATTTGAATTTCAAATATGGTAATGATTTCATTCCTTAATCATTCCAAATCTTCCATAACCGTCATCTCCACATTCTCACCGGTTAAACACTTCCCCATTAGACCACCACATCCTCCATAATTGCTACACATTACACCCACTCTCCCCACTTCGCTGCAACCGCCATTCGCAAACATCCCATTTAAGCAGTCAATTTCTGTTTTCCTCCACACACCCAATCACTCACAATTCAGAAACCCTAGTTTTCCAACCTTCGCATCACCATGGCTAGAGTCAAATTACCTGCGAATAGAAAAAGTGCCAAGAGCAGCGCCGCCTCCGGCAGCACTCAGACCACCACGGGAAAGAAAAGCACTGCTGCTGCAAAACCTATGCCGACAGGAGAAAAGAGGAAGATGCGCAGCGCTGCCTCAGAAGGAACTCTTGTGCAAAGCACAGAGAAAACCACACCTTCTCTGGTTGTCGAAGAGGAGAAACAGGAACAAATCCCTTCACCGGAAAAGCAAACCACCGGTGAAGGGGAGGTGGAAGAAATTCAAGGTCATGGACAGGCTGAGAAAGAGGTGGATATCCAGCCGCCCAGGAAGAAAGAGAAGAAGAAGCCCGCAGCTAAGGACACCAGCGTCACAGCGAAGAAGAAGACCTCTGCAGCCGTTGAAAAAAAAACAACCACTGAATTGCAGCCCCCGCAAAAAAGCCAACTCTCGAACCCATCCTTTCTCGTTCTAACTCTCAGTCAAAGGAGGATGGTCAGACCGCCTCCGACGACGAGGAGGAAGAAGGGGATGAAGGGAATTCCTCTGTGCAGTCCCAAGACGAACCAACCCCACAAAGCAGGAAGAAAGGGGTAGAGGCCAAGAGGAAGCTGGATGTCTCAAAACCCCCCTTGCTGCCAAAATTCAAACAAAGCAAGGGTGGAAGTAAGACCAGCATCACAAGCACGGTGAGGAAGGCTACTGTTGCGGAGAAAGGAAAAGCAAAAGAAGGAGAAGTGGAGAAAGAAGAAGAGAAAGGGATGGAGGAAGAAGAAAAAGAGAAAATGGAGACTATGGACAGCTCTAATTCTGGAGAAATACCCGCTCCGGTGAAGTCTACACCAAGCACCGCCACCAAGAAGGCTGGAATTAAGAAGAAGGGTTTGGTACAATCTGCTTCATCTGGCACGATCATATCGAGAGACAGTCAACAATATCCTATCCTTCAGAACAGGAAAATTATCCCTTGGTATTTCCTACTCACGGAGAGTTTGGAAGGTTTTGGAATCAAAGAGAAGGTGGAGGGGTATTTCGAAGGAATAGGCTGGGGGAATGTGTTGGGATGGAATTACCCAGCATATAAGAAGCTGTCGGAGGAGTTCATGGGAACGGTCGAGTTCAAACCCCATGGCAACTACACCATCGAGACCCCGGGTACCCTGCACTTTCAACTGCGGGGTAGGATGTTCCCTCTCTCTATCAATGAGTTGAACATCCAACTCGAAGTACTCGAGCTACGAGAGGTGAATGAGGATGAGTACAAGGAGGCAGAGACAGTGGCCTCTTCCGAATGGAAGTCTTGGATTGACTACTACTGGTCCTCTATCTCCACCAAGGACAAGTATGTGAAGAACAACAGCAAATCGAATGAGATTCGAGATCCAGCTCTGCAAATATGCCACAGGTTGCTAGCCTACAACATTTACGGCCGCCTGGAGGGTTCGAATGTGGTGACTCAGCAGAAGCTGTTCATATTATGGTGCATGACGGAGAAGAAAAGGGTGAACTTTGGAGCATAGCAGCTTTGCAATTTCAGTTTGGAGTAACCCACCACAACAAGTGCCTCTCTCTGCCCATTGGTGACAATTCTTGCGAAGAATCTCACTGATTTCAACTTGGAGAAACCGGATGATCTTCCAGTCGCTGATACCGAATTCCTGGACCAAGGACGCTTTGTGAGGTGGAGGATTGTTGAGGTGGATAAACATGGAAACTACTCGCTTGTCTACTCAGAAGGAGCAGCAAGCAGAGCTGAATCGCGCAGGGCAAGTGAGCAGGCGGTTCTACGCTTTACCAATAGCGAGGTAGCAACCATGGTGTCAGAGCTGAAGGAGCTGTGTGAGGAAGTTGCATTGCTGAGAGATGAGATGGCAGTGATGCATACAAACATGAGATGGTCAGAATGAGTAGTATTGGAGTATTTTCAATCAGTTGCAGGAATGTGACTACACCAAGGAGTATGCAGCTAAAGCATGAGGCAAGGTTGAAAGGAGGATTTCATGTGAACCCTGAAGCTAAGTTGTTGTTCATCATTCGCATTCGTGGTATTAACGCAATGCATCCAACAACAAAGAAGATCTTGCAGCTGCTGTGTAATACCCCGAACTTTCATGAGTCCTTAAGAGCATCCCAAATGAATTAATGAGCCTAAATGGCGAGACTTGAGAGAATAAATTTTATTTTCTAATTAAATGAAAATGGGTAAAAAGACTAAAACGCCCTTACGTGTTTAAACGTGCGTTTATCTGTTTTTATTTCTCGAATTGATGATGTGATACATATATTGAGTTTATTGATGTGAGATTGAGCATGAATATGATTTGCAGTAGAAACCGAGAATTTTTATTTTATGTGAATAGTGTCGATAACCGAAAAATCACTATTCATCGATAACTTAGAAATTGACTTAATTAGTATCTTTTGAACCTAAAATTTGTTCTAAGGTCATTGAGATATGATAGGAGTTTATCTGAGATAAATTGAGAGAGTTATGAGAATTTAATCCTTAAAGGATTAATCAACCGATTAATTTTTAGGTTTTCTTCGTTATATGGAATTTAGACCTAAAAATTAGATAATCGGAATCCTTGATTTATTTAGTGGGACATGAGGTAGGTTTGAGACGTGTTGAGTGTCGGAAACGAGACGAGGAGAGATTAGAATCATTTATAGCATAAATGAGATAAAACAGATTTATATCCGGAAAACTTTTTCAACCGGGTGCGTTATATCCGCAATAAAATAAATTTATTCAAATCTCTCTTATCTCTCTCCCTCTCACCTAAGCTGTATTTCTTATTTTTAACACCTACAACTAGGTAGTAATCATGATATTCCTAAGGTTGGAAAGAAATTTATCCTACCTTAACTTTATTATCAAGATACATTGTATCTCTCTCAATGCTTCTCTCATAAGCAAAGAAAGAAAATCATCTCATCTCTATTTGCTACTCTCTCTCACGTGATGTTCCAAGTTCCAAGAGAACAAGAAAAAAATATTATCACTCTCTCCCCTATTCCTCTCTCTACCGTAGCACACACACATAATACATACTTGGAGGTTTCTCCATTGAAGCATCCAAATTCTCAAGCTTCAAGCCTCAAGATCAAGAGAAGATTATCATTATCCTTCTAGTTCATGCATACCTTAAAGAGAAAGGTATTTATTCTTTAAACTTTTGAGTTTAAAATCAAATAATAATCCATTATTTTCTTGAAATTTTCGGCTATTTAGCCCTAGAAAGGATGATTAATTATTGTTATATTATTTGTTGAGGTTCAAAATGAGTTCTTCCATGGTGAATCCAAGCTAGGAGTTGAGCCCTAATTTCCACCATATTTTCGGTTCCAAGAGATCAAGAGGAGGAGATCCATTTAAATATTTAAAAAGTATGGTATTTATTTGATTTCTTGTACATATGTATCCCTAAAGCCATAAAGAAAAGGAAAAGCCATGCATGCATGATTTTAATTCATGTTTAGGCAAACCTAGGGTTATCGATTCAAGATTCGAGTGAGGAATTCGTTAAGGAATTTGAACTCTAGGGATTAAATAATGAGTTAAGAGAGAAAAAGAAAACAAAAGCCCTAAAAATTTGGCTAGGACCGAAAATTAGACAAAAATTAGGAAAATTTGAATTTCTTAAGTTATGGTTATTTTTATGCTTGATTTATACTTTTGAATATGTTGAGAATTGCTTTGTGTGCTTGAAAAATTGAAAAATCAATTGCCCAAATTCTTGTATTAATACCGTGAGTTATGGAGCAAGGAAGGAGGAGTTTATTTTGTGATTTTTGTGATGAATTAATCAATGTTTGAGCTTGAGGATATTACTAGTTGTGATGATTTAATCTTTTGTGTGTTTAATTGTGTGAAAATCGAGCTTAATTGAGAATTTTAGAAGAGAAATGAATATAGATGATTTAGAAGTTATATTGATGATCTAGATGATAATAGATTTAATGAGTATGTTAAGTGTTAAATTAAATCCTAGAATATAGGATTTAAAGAGTTAAAAAGATAAATTTTGTGTTAAAAAGAGAAAAAACTTGAAAAAAATAATGAAGAACATCTAGTAGGTGTTCTAAGTGTTCTAAGTGTTCTTGAGCACAAACTTGAAGATTTGAGTTTTGATTAAATTAAATCGAAAGGAAATTAGTAATAAAAATAATAAAATATTCAAGATATTTTCCTTGAATAAATTTAAATAGAAAAATAAAAGAGAAATTTATTTATTGAGAAATGAGTCATAGAATCAGGAATTAATAAAGGAAAATAATTTCTTTAGTTAAATCATTAGAGTCGAGAAAAAGGATTAATTGAGATAATTAAACCGAGCTAAGAAAATTGAGTTAAATGAATCGAGAAAAATAGAGACGGTTGCAATTGCGAATTTAATCGAGGAGAAGTATAGGAGTTAATAAATGAGAAGTAGAAATCGAGGTAAAATTTGAGAATAGAATCATTAAACGAGCATAATTATAAGTCAAGTTATTAAAAGTAGTCGTTTGAGTAATCGAGGAGTAATAAGGAAAATAACGAGTCATAAATATTGAGTTGAGTATAAATAGACGAAGAGAAGACTTAATTGAGTTTAGAGAAAAAGATTTAGTCGAGTTAAGTTCGATTGCTCGTATAGTTTAATCGAGAAATGTCAAAATAAAGATAAATAATAATAAAGGTAATTTCTTTATTAATCGAGAAACGATAAAGTATGAGGATACTAAGTAAGTCGAGCTTTGAGAAATAAATAATTTAAATAAATTGTTATGAATGAGATGACGAGTAGTAATTAATCAAGTATGTTTTTCAAACCGTTTGAATTAGAGATAAAACGAGAAGAGTTGTCGAGTTAATAATCTAAAATTTAGTCTTGAGACGAGGATGCAAGTCGAGTTAAAAAATAGAAAATGAATTTTCTATTCCTTAAGAGTTTACTAAAAATTAAAAGAGAAATGATAATAATAGTTGAGTAAGAAATAATAATATGTATGTGAATACGTATACATAGACGACGTATTTTGAAATAGTGTCGTATATTGAGTCGAGAAGTATAGATTTATTATTTAAGTTTTAATTCATATTATTTGAATTAATTAAGAAAAGAGAAATTACATTAGAAATTTGAGACAAGTGTTTTTCAAAAATTAAGAATGTCTAATGTGTCTTGAAGTGTGTTCGTGAACGTGACAATGTGTTTAATTTTAAGATGTTGTGCGCATGAATATATGTGTTTCAGTGAAGCATTATCATTTGATAATGACATAAATGATTGATTAAGTATGCTTTGTATGCAAATGATTGAGTTAATGAGTTATTAATCAAACTAAAGATTGATTGAGAATTCGAGTAATAGAGCCTAGTTAGATGTCGATTCATTAGTAAATCGAGAAACGCTAAGATTGGTTAGTAATATTAACCAATTATCGAGTAGTAGTAATAACCTAGAAACGAGAATATTAGAATTGATAAAGGATACCCGATCAGAGTGAGAACTGAGAATGAGAAAGCCGAGAGTTTAGATTTTCTTAGAAAAGATAAAATAAGAATAAAGAGAGACGAGTCAAGTAGAAATCCTTCAGCCGAGACCAACATATATTTTTCGTCTTACGCCGTATCTTATTTTCCTTACCGATGTCGACTATGAAGGATCAAGCGAGACGGAGAAGTAAACGAGGACAAATAGCACGTAAGCCACCTAGCTAAACGACGGAGGACAGGTGGGCTTTCTGAACCAAAATCAAATGATGAATGTGCTTGCTATTTATATATTACATACACTTTTTAAATTGATTAACTTGCCTAAATGATTTAAATGTTTTGGTATGTAATCATCTACGTATTAAAGTTGTTCCTATGGAAACATGGGATAAAGATCATGTGGATGCACGGGATAATGGTCTTGTCAGATACAGGACAATGCATGCATTAGTAGTAGTGACTGTGAGCCTTGCTTCGGTTGGGCCGGTCACGGTGTTCGAGGAGGAGGCCTACTTCTCGACACCACAAAAAGATAAGTTGTAGATTGATTCATACCTAAGTATAAGTATAAAAGGTTGCAACCGATTTCAGAAAAGTATGAAAATGTTTTTATGGTTGTCACAAGTGGTAACTGTTTTTAAACAATGATATATTTAACCCTTGTGATGCAGCAAGAGAGGCAAGTCTAATCATATAGCTCTATTGAGCAAGTTATCAAATGTTTTGGCATGTGTTCACTGAGTACGAAGTACTCAGCCCTGCATGTATTTCTAAACGTGCAGGTTAGCAGGATGTGGATGGCGTGGACAGCTTGGTGGTGTGTTCTTTTGATAGAGTCGAAAGTTGGCTGGCAATTACATGTCACCATACATGTAGTTGTTGGGGTTTGAGTCGAGGTTTCCGCTGCAAAGCTATGCAAAACATTGTCTGTTGATATATTCTAAGTTTTACTCTGAAGTTCTGTTGGTTTACGAGCATTGTGCTCGATACAGTTTATAGTTATTGATGTTTCTCGTTTCTTGTGGATTTGAAATACTTATGCCGTTTTGGTTTTAATATGTAAATTATCCATGCTCGTTTGATGCTTAGTTGTGACTTGAAAGCATGCCTTGTTTGTTATCGCTTTCAGTCAATTTTTCCTTGTTTTCCCGAGCATGAATCCCTTGATTGAGTTGAGTTGATAGATGGCTTAGTAGTGTTAGTGTCATTAGTCGTACCTCAGGAGTCGGGGTGTGACATGCTGTGTCTACGAACAGAACCTTGGTACGAGACTAACCAAAGCATGCAGCTGTATGACCATTACCGAAGTCAGCAATCAACCGCCAAAGCTAAAGAAGGAAAAATGCGTGGAAAAGATTTGCACAATATCCTGCGGAGCGTCCGTGTGCAGAAGGATCTGAAAGCCAGTTAAACACCCTCAATCCATCAATCACAGATTGCCAATCATCAATCTGCTCAATCACGGATAAATCAAGATCAAGCTAAATATGGAAAGAATCAATCATGCCGATTCAGTCTACCAGTGGAGGGTTTCAATTGCCATCATCTCAGCTATAAAAGTCCAGCAAGTGTGTCTGGCACAATGTTGGTTATCCCTACCATTCGATAATCTTCAGTCCAAGAAACACTTTTACTCTTAGTTCTTTTACAGTTTACGTATCAAACAATTTATCAGCTTTCATTTTACATTCCGTTGTAAAGAACAAATCCAAGGCAGTTTGCCTTAGGTACTTTCTTAATTCAGTATTTCGTATTTTCTACTGTTCATGTGTTTATATATCTTCGATAGTATGTATTTCATTATGTGTGAGTAATTCTCTTGGTGAGATTTGGGTGGGGGAAATGATTACTTGTTGATATGTGAAATATTCGTGAGGCAATTGTGCCATCGGTTGGATCCAGTAGTTCCGGAGAGATCTAAGCAGAGTTCATGGGCGGTCCTAACCTAACGGGTGATCTCTGTTCGGTTAGGACTGTACCATGTCAAGCAAAGACATGGCTAATGTTCAGTATGCCCATGACCGAGTAGCTGAGCGGCGCCTTCAATGGTATTGTAGATATTGATGGCGAGGAACGGGCAAGGGGATATTGCGTCCTTCCTCAGTCTTGGGCTTCTCTAACAATCACCCACCAACTGTGACGAGGCATCAAGCTACGGTTATTGACCAAAGGACTCATCTTGCACATCGTAGATATATCGATGACCGGTTGGACGCATTACCGGAAATGTATATCCCGCGAGTTATGTCTACTCTGTAGGTGCGGAGCCGGGAAGCTTGGAAGAGAAGGTTGATGAGGGTCATACTTGGAGGGATCGGGTATGACTACTATCTAAGGAGGAGTGAAGCACGGCCTTATGACCGGGGTGAAGCGTGACCTTTGGACCAAGTGACCACAAGGGATTCAACCATCCCAAGTGTGGAGTATAAACTCTTGAAACGCCCCAATGTCTTTGGGCCACGCCTTGAGTTTATGCAAAACATGGACGGATATTCTGTATGCCCGTGACCGAATAAACATATCAATAATAATCATGACCTATCCCAAATCTTACCCCGTTTATATTTGATTATCTTTCAAGTTTATTTGTGTAGATAAATAGGTTGAGACTATGACAACTCAATTTGTGCACCGAAGAGTAAAGTAGTTCCTCACTCTCTGTGGGATCGACCCTAGCTTACCACTAAGACTAGCCAGTCCGGTTGTGGGCATAGGAGTGTGTACTGTCCGTCTGGGGCATACACAAATATTTTGATCATACCACACGACGGGTGCTTGTCAGATTTCACCTTGAACCTCAAGAAAAATAAAACAATAATCAACCATCTCTTCTAGGGCATGTATGCCGAAAATTAGAGGAAAAAGAGAGAGATGATTTTGCGTGGAATTGAACTCAAGATTTGAAGGATTATTACCTCTTCAATTAGGGTTTGAAGGATTAGAGAGGATGATGTTGATCTTCTTGAAGGTAGAAGCTTGGAAGCTTGATCTCTAGAGCTTCAATGGAGATTTGTATCTCTAAGTGTGTGTGTGTGTTTCTCGGTTGAGAGAGAGAGAGGGATGAGGGAATATTTTTCTTTCTTTTCTTTGGGTGAGGCACAGTGGAGAGAGAGATGAGAGAGTTAAGAGTGATGAGATGGATGCATGAATGAGATAAATTCATCTCTTAACTTAATAAATGAAATTTAGCTAAGTGAAAGGAATATCATTATGATTATTCCCCTTAGAGTAGAAAATAGGCACCCTAGGGAGAGAGATTAGGGAGAGAGAGAGTAGCCATGTCGGCTGGAGAGAGAGAGAGAGGAGAGAGACATTTTTCTCACTGGTAAAATTTTCCCCGGAAGAAAAAGTTTTCCGGTAGAATATGTCCGTGTTATTCAATTTATACTGGAAACGGCTCTAAACTCTCCTCGACTCATTTTCGACATAATATGCAGGTTTTAGAAATAATATGCAGGGCTGAGTACTTTGTACTCAGTGAACACATGCCAAAATAATTTTTGAAAACTCGCTCGATAGAGCTATATAATTGAACTTGCCTCATTAGCTGCACCACAAGCGTTAGACATAATTATTTAAAAAAGTTTACAACTTAGGGCAGCTTAAAAACTTTTTCGTTTCTTCTTCAAAATCGACTGCAGTCATTTTTCTTAAGTATGAATCCATCTACGCGTCTTGTCTTTCTGTGGTGTCGAGAAATAGGCCTCCTCCTCGAACACCATGACCGACATTCAAAGCAAAGCTCACAGTGTTTACATAACCGGCTTAGCGAGGCTCACAGTTACTTTACGACCAGCTAGACTATAACAAGGCTCACGGTCACATAATCTAATGCATGCATTGTCCCGTTTCGAACAGGACCTTATCCCGTGCGTCCACATGACTCATTCAACTCATAATATAAAGTAGAGGATTGCATACCAAAACATAAAAACTCAGGAAAGTCTATTAACTTTAAATAAAAGCGCATATATAAAATAAATTGCGCATTCATCGTTGAGTTTCAGTTCATAAAGTCCACCTGATTATTGAAGATTAATCGAGGTAGCTTACTCTTTCGTCTCCTCTTATTTTTCAGTCGCGCTCAGCCCTTCAAGAATAACATCGTATAAGGACGAGTTTACTATCTCGTAAAACGTAAAATAGCTTTAGGGCTGAGCTGAAAGATTTCTACTTGACTCGGGTTTTTCTTATCTTATTTTAACTTATCTAAATCAATTTCTTTCTCGGCTTCTTATCTTTACACGAGTACTAATTAATTTCTCAACTTGAACTCTTGACTCAATAAAATAATAATATTTTAATATTTCACGCAAAATGAGAATTTACTATTTATCTCGTCTTATACTTCTCGATTTCTCGAGCTATACGAACTCATAAAATTATTAATTCTCGACTATTTACATCACAAACTATTCATATCAAAACTTTCACATCAATAATCGAGCATGCACAAATAGATAAACAACTGACTTCATAAATAAATGGAAAAAGAAAACTCCACTTAATCTCATAAGTTCAATAAATCATAAAGATAAACTCAGAAATATATTCACATCTCAAATATAGTCTAATGTTCACTTATTACTGCTCGACTTTCAACTTTAGAAAATTATATATTCGTATTTTAACGAAGATAATTTCATTAGAAAATTAAATAATAATAGTTTTGAATTTAAATTTCAAAACTTGTAATAAAATTTTCTCAGTTTTAAAATACGTCATTACTTTTCAAAATACGAGTTTATGCTCGTATAAATCTTCAACTTGATAACTCAACTCCATATAATATTATTAATCTTTTTCTCAATTAAAAACTCTTAATTTTCATTTTTATTCAATAAAAACTCGGTTTCTCATTTTTAAACTTAATTGCTCGATAACTTCTACGTTTTAACTCCGATTCCAAGGATTCATGTAATATCCCGATTTCTCCATAATTAATAAACGAGTAATTGACCATTTGTGCGATTACAATTATGTGAATTATTAAGTGATTATATGTTTAATTGTGCATATAAGAAAAGAAAAGAAAAGAAAATATAAGTATGATATGATGCTTACGTGTGTGTGGGGCAAGAAAAGGATTTTTAATAATAACATAACCTTAGGATTTAGGATAGATTTAACCAAAAGCCACTTATGTCACAGCCCCAAATCCCGAGGGACGGCAAAGCCGGGGTGTGACCAGGGGTTGGATTAAAGAAGCGGGGAAGAAGGGGGATGAATAAATATACAGACAAAGATTAAATGACAACTGATACCTATGAATAGATTTCCATTGAAAGAAAGAGAGTCGACCTTGAAGGATCGCTCAGCAAGTTGTTCAAAAAAGAATTAAGTTCATTGTATAGGACTTAGTCAAAAAGATATACATGGACACGAAATAGATTTGTAGCGGAAAGCGTAAAGCTTGATACAAGTTCTTCTTCCTAACTACAACTCTTTACTCAATCTCCGCCGCTCCCGTCACTCAACCTGCACATTTTAGAAATAACATGCAGGGCTAAGTATAAAACATACTTAGTGGGCACATTGCCGAAAACATATCATAAGGTATAGATTAATCAGGCATCTTATAAATAGCGCATCGGGGTTTTTCATCAAATGCCCGTGCCTATTTAAACATTTTCTTTCACTTTTCACAAAATAGCTTGCAAGCATTTTTCTGACAGATGTTATGTTCGATTTGCCCAACATTTCTCACCGTGGCTGGCTACCCCTCAACAGGGTACCATACACACCGGCTACTGTGTACACAAACTCTGAAAAGTGCCCCTTGTATACTAACTCAGAGTACGATCGATTTACTTAGCCCCATTGTATCTAACTCATAATTTCTGGAAAGCAATCGGCTAACTCAGAATGGCACAAATGAACTCACATAAAACAAATATTTCATGCCCTGATTATCATTTTGAAAAACATAATTATCAAAGTGGTAAATAAAGATTTTCGAGCATCGCTCATTTTATTTTGTATATAGAAAAGCCCACCTTACTGAATACAGAACTATAATACGAGCTTCCGTCTCTGGTCTTCCGTCCTATCCTCGGTGCTGACTTCCCCCTTTTATCGTAAATAAACAAACTTAATAACTTGATCGCAATGATAAAAGAAACAAGAAATCGAAATTGGTTTTAGTCTTTTAGGCCTTTGCACTTTACTACTTTCTTTTGATTAACGAATAAACGAGACTCGACCGATTCTCGTCTACAAACTGACTCGGCTCATTACTCGACACTTAGGTTAGTAGATAAATGGATGTCGATAACTTATAACGACTTAAAAGTTCGCAAGGAACGAAGTTGAAACGGATTCAACTTAAGAATTTAAGTTTTGGAAACTTTCTGCACATTACAGTAGTTATGGAGTTCGCACAGAACAGAGAACTTCAAAACAGGAGATGTTCTCTGTACCAAAAGAATCCCACGGGTGTCTAGTTTACTCTCCAATTTACGGATCTCAATTTTGTTAAGCGAGCTAGGAGTTATGACAGTTTCCGTGCAAGGTCGCAAAACAGTCCGCGCGAAACCCTAATGCTTGATAAAACTCGACGCACGATTCCCTAGGTTCGATTAATTCTATTCCACTTTTATTCTTACGAAATTTTCATCTTAATGCAGTCAACATGAAATATCCCTTAATCGGGTTCACATTCACGTCTTTTGATTAAACAAACGACGAACATTTCCTCGTCATTTTCAACTAACCAATTACTATACCAAATCAAATTTCAATTTCAAAATCTATTTCGACTTCTTGTTTATTAGCTAAAACTCAAATCATCTCGTATCTCGGATGGAAATGTCATCAACTACAAACTTGTTCATCAAACGACAACAATCATTAATCTCAAAATGATTTCCCTTATTCGACTTATCTATCGGCTTTTAATCTTGTTTCTTCGTCTCTTATAGAAATTCCAATCTTTTTAGAATTCGTTCAAATTTTACGGTTACAATCATTTACTAGCAACATTATCATATATTCGAATCATAGACCTAAATCATTATTCATTCTCGACTTATCGACGATTGCTCGTCTTTTCACAAAAATCCAACCTTCTCTGATTTCGTTCAAATTTTATAACATCGATCATCATCTATCTAGCATCACTAATATGCAAACCATATGCTCATATCATTAACGAGTTTCAACTTATCGACGAGTTTCCGTTTCTTACATTTTTCAATTTATTTTTAAAAAAATTCCAATAAATTATATATTCATCTACATACGTACTACATCTCGTTTCCATTAACAATTCATGCATATCATAACATATACTCATTCAAATCATCGATTCTTTCTCTCTTACATTTCTACTTTTATTTTTAGAAAATTCCAATTTAATTCATGTGATCATCTAACATCTTGTAGAACACTAATCCATCAATTAAACATCAAGAAAATCGAACCACAACAAACCCCTATTTCTCCCTAAATTTTTGGTAATAACATAGATTCAAGGGGGGTGATTTCTTCATGATTTCAATCCATAAAACTTAATTCTAAGCATACTATATCATGTTTTAACCATAGAACATCATGCTACTTCATCTCCTATGTTTTGAAAAAAATAAAGTTGATGGGAAATGATTTTTGTTCGGTTCATAACGTAGAAGAAGTTCCTACTGTAATACCCCAGATTTTCCGTACAGTCTTAAAAATTTAAAGTTATTAATAACAATGGCTTTGCACGCCTAAGTTTACGATTCTGAATTCTAAAACCAACGGTGAAATCCATTTCTGAAAATAAATTACGGAAGTCAGTTAGATGACTACTGTATTTAGAGTTATCGCGTACAAAAACTTTTTAGTTCTAGAACTCAGATCGGAAAACCGTCTGATTTTTACATTCACGAAATTGCGATACGAACTCGCCCGAGAAAGTTCATTTTTTTGATTTTCCGGACGAAACTCGGACTGTGACATCCCGAGTTTTTGTCGGAATTAAGTTTTTAAATATTACTTTCCGAATAAGTTAAATATGTCGGAATTTTTGGTCGAATCGGAATTTGACGATTTTGTGCCGAGCTACGTTTTTCATCTTTCGATTTCCGTAACGTCGTATCGCGTCGGAAAAACGCGTATTTTCCCTTTTTCTTCCCCTCTTAGCGACATCACACTCTCTCTAAGCTTGATATTTCATTACTTTATAGTATTAACTTATGACTCACCACCATTAGATATTAATTAAACTTTACACCTATGTTGTTACTATTCCACATACACTAGTCATCACCATCATCCTCACTTACCTCTCTCTCTCTCATTTTCGAAACACACACATACAATATCTCTCTCCCTTTTGTTCTCCCAAAACTCCATTGAAGAAAGCTTCAAGTTCTAGCAAGGATTCCTTCACAAGATCATCATCCTCCATCAATCTTCTAACTTCCTTCACTAAAGTTCAAGGTATTCATGTCCTCTCCTAATCTATCCAATTAGATTTTTTTTTTCTTTATTTTTATTGATGAATCGAAAATGGGTAGATGAATTAGATGTTTTGATCTTTAATTAGTGTAATTAGATGGATTAGATATGAATTCTATGGTTAAAATTTGAAGAAAACAAAGAACCCTAAAACCTAGCTAATACCGAAAATTAGGGCTTTGTAGTAGGATGTTTGGATTCTAAAATTGATTACATATTTGAGCGTGGGAGGTGATTAATTGAGGATTGGTGAAAGAACAAATGAAATCCCCTAAGTATTTGATGAGGACCGAATTTTTAGGCTAGGGTTTCACTTGATTTCTCAATTGATGTTGTAATGGTATTGATAATTGGTTAATTGATGTTGTAGTAGGTTGATAAATGAATTAATGGAGTTATTTGATGAAGAAAATCACCCCTTAAATTATTATGCTATTACCGATTTTTATGAGGAATTGGGGGTTTTCATATAGCTTGATTTAGTTGATAATATAATGATGGATTAATGTTTCTAATGATAATAGTAGATGATGGGAATTAATTGGAATTTTTCTAAAATTACTGTGTTAATATAAGAGACAAAGAATCCCAATTAAGTTGAAATTGGTTGATGATATGAGGTGATGATATTTATAATAATGAATCTCGATAGATGATGATTAATTTCGTAGAAAATGAACGAATTCCGATAACTTTTGAAATCTTGTAAGAGACGAACAAGTGGACGTAAATAATAATCGAGAAGTTGAGTAAGGATTCTAACTAGATAATAATGATTATAATGGATTAAGGAACGACTTTGTAGTTGACGACATGAGCTTTCGGATTTTTATATAATGAGTTGTAGTTATAATCGAGAACTAGAAACGAGAATTTGTTAACTCCTTGTCGGTTTAGTAAATGGTAGTTGAAACGGCGAGGTTTGATCGTCGTGGTTATAAACGAGTTTTAAAAACGAGTTCTTCACGTATGGGAGTACGTGTTGACTGCCTTGAGAGTGAAGTTTCGTGAAAAATCGAGTACGAGAACTTAGAACGAACTTAGGAAGTTATACGTCGATTCTATCGAGCAACTAGGGTTAGCCGCGGCAGTTTTGCGACCCTTCCAGGAAACTGTAATATCTCTTAGCTCGTTTATCGGATTTGAGATCCGTAAATTGGAGCGTAAACTAGACTTTCCAAGCTTTCTACGGTACAGGGATAATCCCCTGTTTCCAATTCCTCTGTTCTGGGCAGTCCCCAGAACTACTGCATTGCGCAGTGAAAATTTCAGAACTTGAATTCCTAAGTTGTTTTCTTCGCAACTTAGTTTCTTTTGATCGTTTAAGCCGTAATAAGTTAACGATTATCTTCTCTACTGACTTAAGAGTCGAGTATGAAACCTTTCGAGTTCTAAACGAGATTTGTTGAAGTCTCATTCCCGTTTAATTAAAATGAAACTAGAAACATGCAAATGCCTAAAGAAACAAAACGACTAAAACCTAATTCGAATTTCCATATTCGATTATCTTCTACGACCGAATTTAAAGTGTGATTATTTTATGATGAAGGAGGAAGCCAGCACTAAGGAAAGAAAGGAAGAACAGAAGAAAGGGAACCTGTTTAGTAGTTCTGTATCATCGAGGTGGGCTTTTATATATAAAACAAAACGAGCAATGCTCGAAAACCTTTCTTTATCGCTTTGATAATCGTGTTTTCAAAGTGATAATTATGGCATGAACTGTTTTATGTTTTATGTGAGTTCTCTTGTACCTATCTGAGTTAACATTCGTGTTTTCCAGAATTTATGAGTTAACCGCTAGGATGTTAACTATCGATCGGCTTTGAGTTAGCTATATGCTTTCCAAGGTTTGTGCACTTTGTAACCTGTGGTGTATGTGGTATCCTGTTGAGGGGTAACTAGCCACGGTGAATGAGAATTGGTCAAGATTTGAACGTAGAATCTATAAAAAGTGCTTGATCAAGCCAAATTGTGAAAACGAGTCAGAAAATATTTTAGTAGACACGGGCTATTTTTAATAAAACCCCGATGTGCTACAAATTATGAAATGCCAGATTATCTATACTTATGTTTATGTTTTCGGCAACGTGCCCACTAAGTACTTTCGTACTTAGCCCTGCATATGTTTTCTAAATGTGCAAGTTGAAGCGACGAGAGCGGCGGTGGTTGAAGTTGAGTCGAGTTGTTAGGAAGCTTTAGCTTATGACCTACTTTCCGCTGCAAAACTCTAAGTCTTTTGAGGATATGTACATTATTAAATCACTGTAGTATAAGTTTGTAATCTTTAACTTAGATACTTTCGAGTGCTTTCTGTCGAGTAATCCCTCGTGATTAACTCTTCCTTTTTAATAGTAAAGTCTTGTTCATTGAATGTATGATGTCTTTTATGTATGTTTAATTAGTCAGCCCCCTTCTTCCCCGCTTCTTTAATCCAATCCCAGTCGCACCCCGGCTTCTGCCGTCCCTCGGGATTTGGGGCTGTGACACTTACCTTGCCAAATATGAACTCGGAAATAAAATCGATCGGTAGACGGATGACTTGTGTTCTTGAGAAAAGCTTGGAGAAAACTCTTTAATGGAGGATTTGAGAGAGAAAAATGAGAGAGAGAGATGAAGGGGGGGAGGGGCGGTAATATGTGAGGGAGAAGAGATGATGACTAAGCCTTTTTACTATTGAATAAAGTGTTAAAATATCTAACAAAAAGGATGACTCACCTATGTATGGCGGTTTGGGGTGATTTTTAAGCCGGAATATCTCATTTACGGGTCTCGAACGACGTTATAAAAGTCGAGAAATAATGTATTTGATGAAATCTAATTCGACCGTTAGATTAGAAATAAATCACATACTCGGAAAACCTAATTCGTTTTTCAAAATCCGATAAAAAGTCAGGATTAGACAGTCTAGTCTAACGCCCGGAAAAAATCATAAAAACTGACTTTCTCCGGTGAACTCGTATCGAAGAAACAGTGAATGTAAATTCTGACGGTTTTTCAAACTGAGTTTTCGGACGAAAAATCTATCGGACGCGAAAACCCTAATACAGTAGTCGTTCGACCGACTTCTGGAATTTTTTTTCAGAAATGGATTTCACCATTAATCTTAGAATCGAAAATCCTTAACTTAGGCGTGCAAAGCCTTAATTAATAAACAAATTTTTATTTTTCGTCGGAAGAAAATATCCGGGGTATTACAACTTATTCTCAGCTTTCCACCTCACTCTATTTTCTCAAGAGTCAACATAAAATAACCAACTCATTTCTCAAACAGTAGACTACTGATTATGAATAAAAAAGAAAGAAAACAGAACAGAGAGAGTTATAGAAAGAATAGAGGAAAGAGAGAGGAGGTGCAAGAAAAAATCGAAAGGGAAGAAAAGAGAGAGAGAGATCGAAATAAGAGAGAAGTCCACAGAGATCAGTGTGAGAGAGAGGGAAATTGAGAGCTTGGCCAGGAGAAAAAGAAAGAAGAAATGGACTGTGATAAAAGAGACGAAGAGAGGAGAATCTATAAGGTTTATAAATCCCCTTAACTTTCTGTTTTAAATTCTCATAATTTTGGTTGGTTAAGATAGGGATTTTATTTTGGAATTCAAAAGAATAAAACTTTAGAGTTCCTTATAATGTTCTATGCTTTGAAGTGTGTTTTTAATCTGAATTGATGATCACTCTGATATAATTATTGGTGTGTATACATGTATATATCTTTGTTTTGGTTAGTAGCAAGTTAGACAAAGAAGAATGAGAAGAAAAACTGATTTTCAGAATTTATTCACCAGTTGTTTGAGAAAATGTGCAAAAGAAAAGGAGAGTTATTGCTGAAATATTGTGCAGAAGAGATTTATGCATATATATGTATGTATCTTAGTATAAATTAATGATGTGTAGATAAGTATAGGTTATATACATGAAAAGTATTAAGAGTAACAAATGAAGTTTTGGAAAAGATTAGTGATTTTGCAATCTGCCCAATCTGGCAGGTGATACTTGAAATGCAATAACATTTTACTCATTTAGTATTTTAACGAGCTGTAAATTGGAATGAAAAGTAGACTCTTGTAGCTTTCTAAGGACCTATGGCACAACCCCTGGTTCATTTTGTACAGAAATTGGTGATTGTGTGAAGTTGGGATTCTGTAGGGAGATTGTTGTAGAAATGTATGTGCTTTTCTTTGATGAAGAGCATCAATTTTGTTGGCAGATTGAGAGTATTGGGATGAATCCTAAATCTAAAAATTTAGTTATATATGAGTCATTAAAGTATATTACAATTTGGTATCATTTTACTAAGTTTATAATCATTAATATATATATATATATATATATATATATATATATATATATAAACAATTCCTTATTTGTGAAGAATGAGCTAATATATGTGTCCTGGATATTCAAGTCTAATTATTATGTGAAGGATGCCAAAGTGTATATGTAATCATATGCTGAAGTGACTGACTACGTGATACTCTATACATATGCTAACTTATTTTTGTTAGTTAATAAATAACGATTCAAGTTCCATTAATTAAGAAGTAGTATACTTATTGGTGCAACCTTTTGAATGAATTTACTAAGTCTGAGTTTAGGGGGATGTTAGTTCCGGAAGCCTGAGATTAGAATTTTAAAAGCAAGATAAAGAATTTGACAATTAGTAAATGTAGAAGTTGGTAATCGGAATTGTGAAAAGACTTAAATTTTGGAGAATGAAACTAAGTTAGACCTCGTTTGTAGGCTCATTGAAAGCACGCGAGTGAAGGACTTCCATGAGATTCAAAGCAGGATACGTTGTTCACTTATGAGGTGGGTTTTTCCTTTCTAAATGTATGTTGAGTTATTGAGCTCAATTTTTAAGAAATGACAAATGCTATCCATGAACAAAATGTTTTAAGTGCCTTCTATGTGCTTAAAGCTCTTATATTATCGATCGAGACACTCTGATAACCTAACACGTTAGATGAGTGTTGTGTACACTCCCAGAGTCATGATATGCAATGGCCGATCACCATTGTGTGCTTGATACAATTTTGTGATTTCTTGGAGTTTCGGCTCGAGATTCACCCAGAGAACTTTTGGAGCTTCGGCTCAAAGTTCACCTAGTTATAAGAGTAACACTAGATCGTCACAAGTAGAAGGCCTGAAGTATGAGTAAAAGTTTGAATGAACTTAGAAATGTTTTGTTTTAAAATCTTCTAAGTGTCATTAGCTGTTATGGATATGCTATTCTGCAGTTTATCTTTTCAGAAAATATTAGGAAATGAATTACCCACTGAGTGCATTAGTGCTCAGCCCAAAGTTTACAAATGTTTTCAGGTCTTGGAGCACGTGCCGACGGATTGAACTAAGGCTAGGATTCAACTTTTGCGATGTGCTTCCGCTAGTTTTAATCTTTTTGTAATGCCCCGTAAATTCCTTACGTTCTAAAATTTTTAAAGTTAATTAAATAAATGGCTTTGCACGCCTAAGTTTACAATTTTTGAATTCTAAGGCTAACGGTCGAATCCGTTATTAAAAAAAATAAATTACAGAATTCGGCTAGACGACTACCGTATTTAGGGTTAAAGCGTACGAAAAATTTTTAGTTCGTAAATTAAGAACGGAAAACCGTCTAATTTTTACATTTACAAAATTGCGATACGAACACGCCGGGAAAGTTTGTTTTTATGTTTTTTCGGACGAAACTCGGACTATGTCGTCCCGAGTTTTTGTCAAAATAAATTTTGTAAATTTATTTTCTAATTAAGTTCATACGTTAGAATTTTTAAGTCAAATCAAATCGCGACGATTTTTGTACCGAACAACGTTTTTCGTCGTTCGTTTTCCCGTAATGTCGGATCACGCCGGAAAAACCCGTAACCCTCTAAACCTTTCCCATGCAGCCGCCACCTCACCTCATGAGTGGCAATCTTGCATGTTGACCTTGTTAGTTAGTTGACACCTAATTTTACTTTAGACATTTTTCAACCATTAATCATTATAGCAAAAACTAAGACAAAACCAAATTTTCCTCCCATCTCTCTCTACCTCTCGGCAATTCTCTCTCTCTCTCCCTCAAACTTCATCTTCTTCATCCTTCCCACCCACCATTGAAGCCTTCTTCAAGAGCTTG
This sequence comes from Schizonepeta tenuifolia, assembly GCA_029490685.1. Classification (NCBI taxonomy): domain Eukaryota; kingdom Viridiplantae; phylum Streptophyta; class Magnoliopsida; order Lamiales; family Lamiaceae; genus Schizonepeta; species Schizonepeta tenuifolia. The sequence goes on from CM055960.1 coordinate 8,388,888, forward strand.
GGAAAGAACACAAGCCATCAATCCATCCATTCAACCTCTTAAGTTCTTCATTAAATCTTAAGGTATTTCCATCCTCCATAATTCTATCCGTTTAGATTTTCTTTTCTTCTCTTTTCCTTCTTGTTCGAAATTTTAAGGTTATGGGATAGATGAATTGATCTTAGTATAATGAAATTGGATGTATTAGATATGATAATTAGGGATTAAAATTGATCAAAAACAAGAACCTTAATTATTGTGTGAATGCAGAATTTTTTTTGGAAAATTGTAGGATTTTTGTTTTTCTTCTTTTTATCATGAATTCATGCTTAGTAGGTGATTAATTAGTGATTAGGATGAAAAGGGATTGAAAGCCCTATGTTATTATGAAATTTAATTAGGGTTTGAAGTATAAATTAGGGGTTTTTGCATGTTAAATGATAATAGAATTGCAATTGATTAATTGGTGATATAAGAGTATGTTTAGTAAATAAATGTTGTTAATTTAAGAAGAAAATCATCCCCTTAAAGTATGTATGAAATCAGAAAATTTATAAGATAATTAGGAGTTTATACATGTTAGATATAAGTGATGGTTTGTTAGTTGAATATTGTTGCAAATTATATTAGTTGATTATAGAAGTTAATTGGAAATTTTCTAAAAATGTTTAATGGAATGTAAGAGACTAAAATCACCATATAAACTGAGTTATAATGATGTTAAGATGTGTTTGCATGCATGAAAACGGTTCACATTAGACGTAGATTAACGTCGTAAAATTTGAACAAAAACCGACGACTTTTGGAAATCGCGTAAGAGACGAATATCTAGTTGTAACTAATAATCGGGAAGTCGGATGAAAATTCTAACTTGATATTGTTGTTTATAATGAAATTTAAAACATCTTTCTAGTTGATGTCATAAGCATCCGAGTTCATATAATATGGGTTATAGTGATAATCAGGAACTAGAACACGTTTGGAATTTCTTTGTTGGTATAGTACTTGATAGTTGAAATCCGACGTTAGAACGTCGTGCCTTTGAGCAAGTTGAGAAGGAGCTTGTCACGTACGGAGGTACGTGATGACTGCTTTGAAAGTTCAGTTTCTAAAAAAAGTTGAATAAGAGAATTTAAAACGAACCTAAAACGTTATACAGCGAACTTATCAATCAATTAGGGTTTCCACGGAAGTTTTGCGACCCTCGCCGGAAACTGTTATAACTTCCAGCTCGTTTATTGGATTTGTGATCCGTAAATTGGAGCAGAAACTAGACTTCCTAAGCTTTCTAGTGGTACAGAGCTCACCCCCTGTTTCCAAGTCCTCTGTTCTGGACAGCCTCCAGAGTTACTGGACTGTATAGTGAATTTTCAGTTCTTGTTTTCTAAGTTGTTTAGTTCACAACTTAGCTTCTTTCAATCGTTTAAGCCGTTTTTATCTATCGAACATCTACCTACTGACCCTAAAGTCAAGTACAAGACCTCTAGTGGTGGAGACCAGTCGAGACCTTATATCTTATCTTTTCTTTAAAGAAGTAATAAACGAGAAATTTCGTAAATCGTTCAAGGAACTAAAATATAAATCGCCTAAGTTGATTCTTTCCAACTTAGTTTCTTATAATCCTTAAAGTCGTATTAAGACATCGACTACCTTCTCTACTGACTCGAGAGTCAAGTATAAGATTTTCCAAGTTCTAAACGAGATTGGTACAAGTCTCGTTTCCCGTTTAAGTAAAACGAATCTAGTAAGCGTGCAAATGCCTAAAGAATGAAACAACTAAAACTTCTTCGATTCTCTTTCTTCGAGTATCTTTTACGAACCGTTTTTAAGTATATTTTATTTTACGATGAAGGAGGAAGCCAACTGTAGAGAAAGAACGAAGATCCAATCTTGGAAGCTTTTGCGTATAAGTTCTGTATTTACAAGGTGGGCTTTTATCTATATCAAATAAAACGTGGGTTTTTCCACAAATCGAAAGTGAAGTTTACAGCTTTGATAATTGTGTTTTATCAACGTGATAATCTTGGCATAAAATGTTTAACTGTTTTATGTGAGTTCTCTTGTACCTTTCTGAGTTAACCTTCGGGTTTTCCAGACTTTTAGAGTTAATCTAACTAGGTTAACTAACGATCAGCTCTGAGTTAGCTGCTAAGTGCTTTTCAGAGTTAGTGCACTTTGTAACCTGTGGTGTATGTGATATCCGGTTGAGGGGTACCAGCCACGATGAATTAGTTTGGGTCAAGATTGAACATAACATACTCTAAAAATGCTTGCGCAAGCTGCTTTATACAAATTAGTCAGAAAATGTTTAGTAGGCTCGGGCCTTTTCAACAAAACCCCGATGCGCTAGGGTTATAAAATGCCAGATTATTTATACTTATGATTATGATTTCGGCATCGTGCCCACTAAGTACATTTGTACTTAGCCCTGCATTGTTTTCTAAATGTGCAGGTTGAAGCGACGGGGAGCGGCGACGGTTGATGTTGAGTAAAGGATAGGATGCTTAGTTAGAACCCCTTCCGCTGCCAAACTTTGAATTTCTTTGATGTACTTTTGAACAATATTCAGTAGTCTAAGTATGTAACTTTTGAACTTAGTTTCTTTTTATACTTTTGTCGAGTAATCCTTAGGGATTAACTCTTTCTTATTGATATTCAAGTCTTATTCATAGTTTGTCGATGTTTTTCATGTATGTATAGTCAATTAGCCCCCTTCTTCCCCGCTTCTTTAATCCAACCCCAGTCGCACCCCGGCTTCTGCCGTCCCTCGGGATTTGGGGCTGTAACACTTTTAGAGCTTAGATTTGATGTATATTATTGTTAGCATTTCTATTTTCGAATACGACTAGAACTTTGATCTTGTAATTAAGCTTTAAAGTGAATGTTCTTGTAATTATTAGTGTATAAAATATTAGATTACTTGAATAAGGTCTTGTGTTCTAAAAGTGGGGTATGACAATTCAAAAATCAAAGCTGATTATTTTCACTCAAATATCATCATCTAATCACTCAATACTCCATATAATATCAAGAACTCAATTTCCAAGTAATAAAACTCATCAAATTCATTTTTCTCATTTTAACATGCATACTTGTTCGTTTTTCAACTTTTAAAACTCTAACTTATGGAAATAGCACTTCACATCATCATTCAAACTTTCAAACATACTCAAGAATATATCATCCTTCTTATAATTCATATCATACAAACTTTTTTAGTTTTTAAGAAAATATTCTTCTAAATTGGATATTCTAATTTTATTATTTTTATTATTCCAATAATATCTTTTGATCGATTTCTCAACCAAAATGAATAAACGAACTCAAATACATATAAATCATCTCTTAGCTCTTAAACTCGATTTTTAAGTCATTTCCTCTGAGAAAATTCAATTCCTTTATTTTACTTCCTTTTTATTCCTCAAATAAATATTAATATTAATATTCTATTTTTCTTTTATTACTTGAAAATACTCAACATCATTCTTATGGATTCTACTCCTCTTATGCATCAAAATCTTCATATCCTCAACAAAGTAATATCTTTCTTTGTTTTATTTAACTTATAACTCCAAAAATCATTATTCCTTCTTTCTTTATTTTCTTTCGTTATAAATATATATCGAATTTTCTAATAAACATTCATAGAATTTTATTCATTTCTCAGTTAACTCTTAACATGCTCAAAATATCATTTAATCCATATTGTCATTATTATAACAATGAAATTCATTAATTTAATAAATATTTATTTTTTTTATTAAAAATATTTAATTAATAATTATTTTATTTCATCTTCAAATCCTCATAATTTCATCAAGATCACTATGAACTATCTTCATATCTTCATGTTTATTCAAGAACATCAAGAACATATAATCATACTTATACTCATCGAAAAATTCATCAAAATTCACAAAAATTCATATTACTTCATGTCTTAATTCTCATGCATCATTAGTCACTTAAAATCATCTGGATCATCACAAACTCATCATCTTCATATATATATATATATATATATATATATATATATATATAGGGATGCACTCTTGTGAAAAATCTCCTTATCCTAAAAAATGAGAATTAATCTCAACCACACATCTTTGCATGATGGATGGTCAAGATTTGATCCTGGTCAAAGAGGGTCAACCCGGGTCAAACCAGGCCAATCCGTTGACTTTTTTTGCGATTTTTTTTACATTGTGTGGTGCATATGAATACATGATGTGGTGCATATGGACTGACAGTATAAAAAACGAAAAAAAAAACGAAAAAGAAAATGAAAAATTAAACGAAAAAAAAAAACAAAAATATTTTGCATCTCAATGCACTTAGTGGTGCATCTCGGTTGTATAGTGTGGTGCATATGAATGCATGGTGCGGTGCATATTGCCTGACCATAAAAAACAAAAAACAAAAAAAAAATCGAAAAAAAAAGTCAACAGGTGGAACCGGGTTGACCCGGTCCAATCTTGACCATCCATCCCTCTGTAATACCCCAGATTTTCCGTACAGTCTTAAAATTTTAAAGTTAATAATAAAAATGGCTTTGCACGCCTAAGTTTACGATTCTGAATTCTAAAACCAACGGTGAAATCCGTTTCCGAAAATAAATTACAGAAGTCAGGTAGATGACTACTGTATTTAGGGTTTTCGCGTACGGAAACTTTTTAGTTCTGGAACTCAGAACGGAAAACCGTCTGATTTTTACATTCACGAAATCGCGATACGAACTCGCCCGAGAAAGTTTGTTTTTTTTATTTTCTGGACGAAACTCGGACTGTGTCGAATCGGTTAGAATTTTTGGTCGAATCGGAATTTGACGATTTTGTGCCGAGCTACGTTTTTCGTCCTTCGATTTCCGTAGCGTCGTATCGCGCCGGAAAAACGCGTAATTTCTCTTTTCCTCCCCCTCTTGGCCGACATGGCTACTCTCTCTACCTTAGGATATTTTTCACTTTTCTACTTTATACTTTACACCTAATGTTCTAATACTATTCCAACTTTACACCTATTAAGTTAATACATATCATAATACAGAATTTAGTCATCATCCTCACTCATCCCTCTCTCTCAGTTTTCGAAACACACACACACTCTATCTCTCTCAATTTTCTTTTCACCATTGAAGAAGCTCCAAGTTCTTGGACAAAGATTTTCCACAAGTGCATAATCCAACCATCGAATCCTATTTCTTTCTTTAGTAAAGTTCAAGGTATTCATCTCCTCTCTAATCCTATCCATTTGGATTCCATTTCTTTTAATTTTTTTCATGTTGATCGAAAACTTAGGATGATGAATTAGATGTCTTGATCTTTAATTAAGATAATTAGATGGATTAAACATGAATTCTTTGATTTAAATTGGAAGAAAATCAAGAACCCTAATTCCTAATAAGTACCGAAATTTAGGGCTTTCATGTAGGATAATTTGATTCTTCAATTGATGGTATAATATTTCTTAGGAGATGTTCGATTGATGATTAAAACAAAAAGAAATCGAAACCCCTATGAATTTAAGTGAGGACCGAATTTGAGCTAGGGTTTGAGATGGGATTTTCAATTTAATGATTGAATAAGACTTGAATTGATTAATTGATGTGGTAGTATTTGGATTAAGGGATTAATGATGTTATTTGATGAAGAAAATCACCCCTTAAATTGTTATGTTATTACCGAAAATTATGAGAAATTGGGGGTTTTCATGTAGCTTGATTTAGTTGATGATTTGTTGATGAATTAATGTTGCTAATGATAATAGTTGATGATAGGAATTAAATGAGAATTTTCTAAAATATTAATGAAGTAGTAAGAGACAAAGAAGTGGATTTAAGTTAAGTTTAAGTAATGATATGAAGTGATGATGTATATAATAATGAATCTCGTAAGATGTTGATTAATGTCGTAGATTTGAACGGATTCCGATAACTTTTGGAATTTCGTAAGAGACGAACAAGTGGACGTAATTAATAATCGAGAAGTCGAGTAAGGATTCTAATTAGATAATAATGATTATTATGGACTAAGGCACGACTTTGTAGTTGACGACATGAGCATTCGGAATATTATAATATGACTTGTAGTTATAGTCGAGAACTAGAAACGAGAATTTGTTAACTTGATTTTGGTATAGTAAATGGTAGTTGAAACGACGAGGTTTGATCGTCGTGGTTATAAACGAGTTTTGGAAAAGGAGTCCTTCACGTACGGGAGTACGTGTTGACTGCCTTGAGAGTCAAGTTTCGTGAGAAATCGAGTACGAGAACTTAGAACGAACTTAGGAAGTTATACGTCGTTTTTATCAAGCAACTAGGGTTAGCCGCGGCAGTTTTGCGACCCTTCCTGGAAACTGTAATATCTCTTAGCTCGTTTATCGGATTTGAGATCCGTAAGATGGAGCGTAAACTAGACTTTCCAAGATTTCTAACGGTACAAGGCTCATCCAGTGTTTCCAATTCCCCTGTTCTGGGCAGTCCCAAGAACTACTGCCTTGCGCAGTGAAATTTCAGAAGTTGTTTTCCTAAGTTGTTTTCTTCGCAACTTAGTTTCTTTCGATCGTCTAAGGCGTAATAATTTAACGATTACCCCTTCTACTGACCTAAGAGTCTAGTATGAGACCTTTCAAGTTTTAAACGAGATTTGTTCAAGTCTCGTTCCCGTTTAATTAAAATGAAACTAGTAGCGTGCAAATGCCTAAAGAAACGAAACGACTAAAACCTAATTCGAATTTCCATATTCGATTATCTTTTACGACCGAATTTAAAGTGTTATTATTTTATGATGAAGGAGGAAGTCAGCATTAAGGAAAGGATGGAAGATCAGGAGAACGGAAGCTCGTACTTAGTTCTGTAAACGCTAAGGTGGGCTTTTATATATAAAACAAAACGAGCAATGCTCGAAAACCTTTCTTTATCGCTTTGATTTCTGTGTTTTCAAAGTGATAATTATGGCATGAACTGTTTTATGTTTTATGTGAGTTCTCTTGTACCTATCTGAGTTAACATTCGTGTTTTCCAAATTTTATGAGTTAATCAAATAGGTTAACTAACGATCGGCTCTGAGTTAGCTATTAAGTGCTTTCCAGAGTTAGTGCACTTTGTAACCTGTGGTGTATGTGGTATCCTGTTGAGGGGTAACCAGCCACGGTGAATGAGAATTGGTCAAGATTTGAACGTAACATACCAGAAAATGCTCGGCCGAGTAAATTGTGAAAATGAGTCAGAAAATGTTTTAGTAGACACGGGCTATTTTTAATAAAACCCCGATGTGCTACAAATTATGAAATGCCAGATTATCTCTACTTATGATTATGTTTTCGGCATCGTGCCCACTAAGTACTTTTATACTTAGCCCTGCATATGTTTCTAAATGTGTAGGTTGAAGCCACGAGAGCGGCGGTGGTTGAAGTTGAGTCGAGTTGAGAAGTTAGGATTGCTTTAGCTATGACCTACTTTCCGCTGCAAAACTCTAGACTTTTTGACGTTATGAACATTTGGTGAATCACTGTAGTTTAAGTCTGTAAACTTTAACTTAGATACTTTCGATAACCTTTTGTCGAGTAATCCTTCATGATTAACTCTTCCTTTATAATAGTCAAGTCTTGTTCATTGAATGTATGATGTCTTATATGTATGTTTAGTTAGTCAGCCCCCTTCTTCCCCGCTTCTTTAATCCAATCCCAGTCGCACCCCGGCTTCTGCCGTCCCTCGGGATTTGGGGCTGTGACACCCTCCTAAATCAATGGATGAGATCAATTCTCATTTTTTAGGATAATGAGGGTTTTTATATGAACATAACTATACATATATATGTATGTATGTATATATATTGAAATTCTCATAAAAATTTATAAAATAGTTCGAACTTCTTACTTAATCATATTTTATACTTCTATATACTTATATCCACCCAAAAATATCATCAAATCCACAAATAAGAATTTAAACACAAAATTCTTATTTTTCTTCAAATAAATCGGCATATATATGAATAAATCAACACAAATTCTCAACTTCATGCTTATGCATATAAATCACTCAAAGCATCATAAACACATATCATTCAATAAAATCATCAAATAATCATCAAAATCCTCAAACTTTTCTTTTCCTCTTTCGTTTTCTTTGATTATTTTGTAGTTTTTCTCAAGAAAATTCTTTCTCTTTTACTCTTCATCTTTTAACTCCTATGTTAGTTTTTAAAACTCATTTCCATCATCATCATCATCATCATCATCATCATCGATCATCGTCATCATATTCCTAAGGTTTGCCTAATCAATAAGTAAACATGCATGGTTTCCTTTACTTTCTTACACATACATATACATATATACAAGGATGAATGATAACATACTTAAAAATTAAAATCAAAATCCTCCTTCTTGAAGAAAAATCGGCAGCTTGAGGTTGAAAGGAGTTGGATTTTTCTCTTCTTTCCTTGCATAAAAGATATACAAGGTAGTAAGAATCATAGCTTGGATGAATCAAGATCAAATTCCTTGCTTGAAAGACTATAAAAGTCGATGGAAAATAGGAGAAAAGAAGGGATTTCTTAGCTTGATTCAAACTTGAATGGAAGAGATGGATTAGTAATGACTTCGTTCATGATCTTAATGGATAAAAGTGAAGAACTACTTTTCAAGCTTCCAAGCATTCATCAATGGAGGATATTATTAGTGTGTGTATGTGTGTGTTTGACGATGAAGAAGAAGAGGGGGGAGGGGGCTTTGTCACACCCCAACTCCCGAGGTGCGACGAATGACACTAACACTACTAAACCATTCACTAACTCAACTCGCATAAGGGTTCATGCTCGGGGAATCAAGGGATTATTTACTGAAAGCGATAACAATTAAAGACATGCTTCCAAGTCACAGATAAAACACCAAACGAGCATAGATAATTTACATATTGAATCCAAAAGGGAATAAGTATGTCGAGATCACATCGTACGAAAGTTAAAGAAAATGGTAAATTGTTTCGAGCACATTGCTCGTGAATCCAACAAGTATCAGAGTGAAATTCAAAAACATATCAAAAGAAACATCATATTATATTGCAACGGAGACATCGACTCAAATCCCAACATTTACATGTATGAAGACCTGTAATTGCCAGCCAACTTTCGACTCAACCAAAGAACACACCACCAAGCCGTCCACGCCATCCACATCCCGCTAACCTGCACATTTAGAAATACATGCAGGACTGAGTACTTCGTACTCAGTGAACACATTGCCAAAAACGTTCTCAAAAACTTGCTCTTAGAGCTATATGATTGAAAACTTGCCTCTCTTGCTGCATTACAAGGGTTAGACATATAGATAATTGCTTTAAAAGAATTTTCCACTTGTGACAGCCATAAAACATTTTTGTTTTGAAAATTGCCTGCGCAGGCTAAGCTTATATCTTAGGTACGAATCAATATACAGCTTATCTTTCTGTGATGTCGAGAAGTAGGCCTCCTCCTCGAACACCGTGACCGGTCCAACCGAAGCAAGGCTCACAGTCACCTTAACTAATGCATGCATTGTCCCGTATCTTACAGGACCTTTATCCCATGCGTCCACATGACCTTTTATCTCGTGCATCCACAGGACCTTTTAATAACTTTAGCACGTAGATGATTGCATACCAAAACATTTAAACATTTAGGCAAGTCAATCAATTTGAAAAGCGCACGTAATACAAATAGTACACACATTCATCATTTGATTTTAGTTCGGAAAGCCCACTCGTCCTCCGAAGATTCTAGCTAGGCGGCTTACTCTTTTGTGTCCTCGCTACTTTTCTGTACCGCTTGGTCCTTCACAATTCAACATCGAATAAAGATTGAGATTTTTATCGCGCAAAACGTAAAGTAGATTTTGGGCTCAACTGAAGGACTTCTACTTGACTCGGGTCTTTTCTATATTATTTGAACTTTTCTAAGTCAATATCTTCTCTCAACTTTCTCGTTCTCGGTTATCGACTTTACTCGGTTAATAGACATAACCTCGTCTCACATTCTTATTTCTAAAATCAATATTACTTTAGTACTCCCTGCTAAACGAGCAAATACTATTCGTCTCAAACATACTACTCGAGTTCTCGATTCTTAATTCTTAACCATCGTCATCTCAAACCATTCATGTCATAAACAAGCATTACAATAGTAAATGAATAAGTCACTTCATGAATAAACGAAACAGAAACATTTTACTCAATATATAAGTTCAATCAAGCATGATAAGCTCAAACATGATTTATATTTTAAAAGCAATCAACAGTTAACTCGACACAGCTCTACTTTAGTTTTGGAAAATGTTAACTTCGGTTTCATAAAATTATCTCACATCTTTTTAATAAGTCAAAATAAATTCAAGTAATATAAATTTTTAACTCAAAACTCAAATAATTATTTAATAATTCTCGATTAATAATACGACGTTATTTTCTAAATACGTCATCTTTTCTCAACTACGTACACATACTCGTATATGTACTATTATCTTAATTACTCTACTTTCTTTCTTATTCTCAATTAAACTCTTATTTCCTATATTTAATAGAAACTCACTTTCTATTTACAACTCGACTTTTTATTTAAAACTCGATACTCGATAACTTCATCGTGTTATCTTAGATTTTACAAGATTAGAAAACAACTCGATTATTCTCGCTCGAACATTATCAATCAATCATCCAACACTCGACATATTATCAATAAACGAGCATTTAAACATTAACCATTTACTAAACTCGATTCTCATATTAAAACATCATTATTTAATTTCGACTTAAGACTTCATTTTTATTAAGCCATTTCCTCATAGCATTATTTAATCTTTTAAGCTCAATCTTAGCTCGTATTCTCATACTTTGCTATTTCTTATTCCATTTAAGAAATTATTTCTTTAATTTATTCATTTCTATTTCTATTTATTTTTATTCTAAAACTTTCTCAATTAATCTCATAAATTAAAATAAGTAAACGAACTCAAACTCGACTTAACTCTTTATTAAACTTCTTATGCTCGAGTCTACAAATATTTTTCTCTTTTAAGAGAAATTTTATTTCACTTAAGATTAATTCCTTTTCATTTCTTGTTCGATTGAACGACTTAACCTTGACTAACTCGTCTTTAATTTCATACTCGTCTTTTTAATTTTATTTTCTTAACTCTAACTCCTATTTTACTTCTCAACTAATATTATTATTTCCCTTTAAATTTTTATTAAATTCTCTATACTTAAACTCACTTGATTTCTCCTCTTAATTAATTACTCCTCTTTATTACTTAATTCTTAACAAAGAAATATTATCCTTTGTTTTTACTCAATTCTATATCTCATAAATAATTTATTAATTTTTCTTTTTATTTTCTATTAAATTTTATTTTCTAAAAATTTTGAATTTTTTTAATTAAATAATTAATTTATTTATTTTATAATTAATTTTATTAATCTTCAAATCTTCATGTTCTTCACCAAGAACACACACTCATAAACTCATAATTTCACCAAGAACACCTAGAACACACACTAGGCTTCAAAAATTCATATCCATCAATTTTTGCATATTTTGATGCTTAAAAATCCATTTTCTTTATTTCTAAATTTTTCTTTGAACATCTAACACTCTAATATCAACACAAATACATGCAATCCATCCATATCATCAAAATCATCAAAAATCATCAAAAAAATCATTTTCCTTCCATAAACTCATTTAGTTCGATTTTTCTCACAAAAACAACATAATAAATTAAATCATTCATTCCATCATAATCTCATACTCATAATAAACTCAAAAACATCATTAAATCATCAAACGACAAATCAAATCAAATTTTCCTCATTTGTGCCCTATTTTCGGTTTCAACATAAAATTAGGGCAAATGATTTTCTTCATTTTCTCATGCGTAATTATCATTCCAATCATCATCATAAACACATATAAACAAGAAATCATCCAAAAATCGTGGAAATCATTTTTCTTTCTTCTTTTCCCTATTTTCGGTCTGAATCTCTTTTTTTATAGAGTTATTATTTTCTTTTCTCCTTTTCCGTATTAATTCTTAGATAATTTCCTAGGGTTTGAATTCTTAACATCCTTACATCCTCATAATCGATTATCCATCAACACATGCCCTAGGTTTGCCTAAACCTAATTTAAATCATGCATATTTCCTTTCTTTTAGGGCTTAGATTACATGTATACAAGAAATCAAATGAATAAACATACTTAAAAGAATTTAAATCAAACTCCTCCTCTTGAAGAACTTGGACCGAAAATGAAAGGGATATGAGCTTCAAATCCTAGCTTGGATTTTCCATGGAGGATTTCATCTTTAAACCTCAAGAAAAATTAAAACAAGAATTAATCATCTCATTTAGGGCATAAAGTGCCGAAAATTTGAAGAAAATAAAAGGGGAGATGATTTTGATCTTGAATTGAGCTCAAAGCTTTGAAGAACAAATTACCTTCTTGAATTTATGGTTGATGGTTGGAGATGATGGAGTTCTTGAAGCTTGGATACTTGAAATCTTGGACTTCAATGGAGTTTTTCTCCTATATCTAAGTGTATGTGTGTGTGGCGGTGAAGAGAGGAAATGAGGGAGAATTATTTTTCTTCCTCTTCTTTGTTCATACGATGGAGAGAGAGAGAGTGTAGAGAGATATGAGAGAATATTGCTTTGTTTATCCCTTAACCAAGAAATGGAGCTAATTGTCAAAAGAGGACCGTAACTTTGAGCGCTTTCAAAAAGAGGACCGTATCTTACAAAATTTGAAAAAGAGGACTTTATCTTTCATGTTTTGTATTTATACTTCTCTGTCGGGCCCAAAGTTAATAATTTGGGCTTTTTGTCACAGCCCCAAATCCCGAGGGACAGCAGATGTCACAGCCCCAAATCCCGAAGGACGGCAGAAGGCGGGGTGCGACTGGGGTTGGATTAAAGAAGCGGGGAAGAAGGGGGCTAACTGACTAAACATATATGAATAAGACATCATTAAACATAAATAAGACTTGGATATTAATAAGAAAGAGTTAATCCCTAAGGATTACTCGACAAGAGTACAAAAGATGAAAACTAAGTTCAAAATACAGACTTAGGCTATTGAGAAATTGTTTCAAAATACATCTCAAAAGAAATACAGAGCTTGACAGAGGAAGGGTTCTACTAAGCATCTTATCCTTAAACTCAACATCAACCGTCGCCGCTCACCGTCGCTTCAACCTGCACATTTAGAAAGCAATGCAGGGCTAAGTACAAAGGTACTTAGTGGGCACGATGCCGAAAACATACTTATAAAAAAATAGATAAAATGGCATTTCATAAACGTAGCACACGGAGTTTTATTGAAAGAATCCGTGTCTACTAAACATTTTCTGACTTTTTCTCATAAATCGCTCGCGCGAGCATTTCTGACTAATGCTACGTTCAATCTTGACCAATTCTAATTCACTGTGGCTGGTACCCCTCAACAGGATATCACATACACCACAGGTTACAAAGTGCACTAACTCTGGAAAGCACTTAGCAGCTAACTCAGAGCCGATCGTTAGTTAATCTAAAATAGACTAACTCTAAATCTGGAAAACACGTATGTTGACTCAGATAGGGACAAGAGAACTCGCATAAAAACATAAAACAGTTCATGCCATAATATCACTTTGAAAACACAGATATCAAAGCGATAAAGAAAGATTTTTCGAGCGTTGCTCGTTTTATTTGTATATAAAAGCACACCTTGTAAATACAGAACTTATAAGCAAAAGCTTCCAAGTTTGTATCTTGGTTCTTTCTCTACAGTTGGCTTCTTCCTTCATCATAAAATAAACATACTTAAAAGCGGGTCGTAAAAGAAAAATCAATTAAAGAGAATCGAAGAAGTTTTAGTTATTTTATTCTTTTGGGCATTTGCACGCTTATTAGATTCTTTTTACTTAAACGGGAAACGAAACTCGTACCAATCTCGTTTAGAACTCGGAAGATTTCATACTCGACTCTCGGGTCAGTAGAGAAGGTTGTCGATGTCTTAATACGTCTTTAAAGATTAAAAGAAACTAAGTTGAAAAGAATCAACTTAGGCGATTTACGTTTTAGTTCATTTCACGACTTATAAAAATTCCTCGTTTATTACTTCTTTAATAAAAGGATAAAAGATACGATCTCGACTGGTTTTCATCATTAAAGGTCTTGTCCTTGACTCTAGGGTCAGTAGGTAGGTATTCGTTAGATAAAAACGGCTTAAACGATTGAAAGAAGTTAAGTTGTGAACTAAACAACTTAGAAACACGAAACTGAAATTTCACTGCACAGTCCAGTAATTCTGGAGGCTGTCCAGAAGAGAGGACTTGGAAACAGGGGGTGAGCCCTATATCACTAGAAATCTTAGGAAGTCTAGTTTCTGCTCCAATTTACGGATCACAAATCCGATAAACGAGCTGGAAGTTATTACAGTTTCCGGCAAGGGTCGCAAAACTGCCGTGAAACCCTAGTTGCTTGGTAGGTTCGACGTATAACGTCTTAGGTTCGTTTTAAATTCTCGTATTCAACTTTTTTTTTTTGAAACTGGACTATAAGGCAGTCATCACGTACCTCCATACGTGACAAACTCCTTTTCAACTTGCTCAAAAGCACGACTTTCTAATGTCGGATTTCAACTAACAAGTACTAAACCAACAAAGAAATTCCAAACGTCTTCTAGTTCTCGTTTATCACTATAACTCATATTATATCAACTCGGATGCTTATGATGTCAACTAGAAAGATGTTCTAAATTTCATTATAAACAATAATATCAACTTAGAATTCCCTTCCGACTTCTCGACTATTAGTTACCACTAGATATTCGTCTCTTACGCGATTTTTAAAAGTTGTCGGTTTTTGTTCCAATTTTACGACGTTAATCTACGTCCAATATGACTCATTTTCATGCATGCTAACATATCTTATCATCATTATAACTCAGTTTATAAAGTGATTTTAGTCTCTTACATTCCATTAAACATTTTTAGAAAAATTCCAATTAACTTCTATTATTAACTAATATGATTTGCAACATAATCAACTAACAAACAACCACTTAATATCAAACATGTATAAACTCCTATTTATTCTATAAATTTCTGGTTTTATATAGATGTTAAGGGGTTGATTTTCTTCTCTAATTAACATCATTTATTCACTAATCAAACTATTATAACAACTATTAATCACTTGCAATTCCAAAAACAACTAACATACAAAAATTCCTAATTTCATACTTCAAAACCCTAATTGAATTTCATAACAACATAGGGCTTTCAATCACTTTTCATTCCAAACACTAATTAAACCTCTACTAAGCATGAATCCATGATCAAAAGAAGAAAAACAAAAATCCTACAATTTTCCAAAAAATTCTGCATTCACACAAAAGATAAGGTTCTTGTTTTTGTTCCATTTTAATCTCCAATTATCATATCTAACACATCCAATTACATTATTCTAAGCTCAGATCATCTATCCCATAACCTTAAAAAAATCGATCAAGATGAAAAAGAGAAGAAAAGAAAACTAAATGGATAGGATTGTGGAGGATGGAAATACCTAGAGAAATAACAAAGGATGTGTAGAGTTTTGTTGGATGAATTGTGACTTGTATGAACTCTTCTTGTTCTTGGAGGTGTTCTTCAATGGTGGATGAAGGAGATGAAGGTGAAGAAGATGAAGATTTAGAGAGAGAGCAGCCGAGAGGTAGAGAGAGATGGGAGGAAAAATGGTTGTTTTGTTTGTTGAATGCATGATGAAAAAGTTGAAGTGTGTAAAGTATAGGTTAAGGTGTCACTTATCTAGATAACATCTACATGCATGTTTCCACCTAAGAAGATGAGGTGTCGGCTGCATGGAGAAGATTTTAGAGGGTTACGGATTTTTTCGGCACGATCCGACGTTATGGGAAAACGAACGACAAAAAACGTTGCTCGGTACAAAATCATCGCGATTCAATTTGATTTAAAAATTCTAACGAATGAACTTAATTGGAAAATAAATTTATAAAATTTATTTTGACAAAAACTCGGGACGACAAGTCCGAGTTTCGTCCGAAAAAACGTAAAAACAAACTTTCTCGGCGTGTTCGTATTGCGATTTTGTAAACGTAAAATTAAACGGTTTTCCGTTCTTAGTTTACAAACTAAAAACTTTTCGTACGCGCTAACCCCTAATACAGTAGTCATCTAGCTGACTCCCATAATTTATTTTTAATAACGGATTCGACCGTTAGCCTTAGAATTCAAAAATTATAAACTTAGGCGTGCAAAGCCATTTATTTAATTAACTTTAAACTTTTTAGAACGCAAGGAATTTATGGAGCATTACAGCAGAAGCCGGGGTGCGACTGGGATTGGATTAAAGAAGCGGGGAAGAAGGAGACTGACTAAATAAACATACATAAAAGACATCATACATTCAATGAACAAGACGTTACTATTAAAAAGGAAGAGTTAATCACGAAGGATTACTCGACAGATAGTACTCGAAAGCATCTAAGTTAAAGATTACAGACTTAAACTACAGTGATTTAACAATGTACATAACGTCAAAAGGTCTAGAGTTTTGCAGCGGAAAGTAGGTCATAAGCTAAAGCATTCCTAACTTCTTAACTCAACTCAACAGTAATACCCCGAAAAATTCTTCTGTCTTAAAAATTTAAAGTTAATTAAAATTATGGCTTTGCACGCCTAAGCTCCCGATTTTCAATTCTAAGACTAACGGTGAAATCCGTTTCCAAAAATAATTTCCAGAAATCGGACGAACGACTACTGTATTAGGGTTTTTTGCGTCCGTTAAGTTTTTCGCCCGGAAACTCGGAATCGAATTCCGTCAGAATTTACATTCACTTTTTCTTCAAGACGAGTTCACCCGAGAAAGTTAATTTTTGTGATTTTCCGGACAGATTTTGGACTGTGACATCCCGACTTTTTCTCGGATTTTGAAAAACGAATTAGTTTTTCCGAGTACGTAAATTATTTCTAGAAAAGTATTTCTCGACTTTTAAAACGGCGTTTAAGAGCCGGAAACAAGTTTTTATCGTCTAATAATCCCTAGCCAAACGCAACCTTAACGAGTCACTATACTTGTAGGATATTTTCTCTTACTTTATGACTCACTATAGTGAGTCATCCACCTCCCTCACATCTCCCTCAAAACCGCCACCCTCCATGCTCCATTCACTCTCATTTTTCTCTCAACTTCTTCCATTGGAGCTTCAACTTCAAGCTTTTCTCAAGCATTCAACTCTTGCACCTACCGATCATTTTCATTTTCGAATCTATAATACGAAAGGTAAGAACTTCATCTATCATTTGAACCGAACAAATCTCTTTTCCCCCATTTTTATTTTGGTTCGAAAATTTGAGGATTTGAATGGCATGTTGTCCTTGGATCGAATCATGTTCCACGATGTTTAGAATCGAGTTCTATGGATGAATTAGAGAAAGAAATCAAGAACCTCTTGTCTTAGGGTTTACCGATTTTGGGGGAGAAATTGGGGTTTTGATCGTAGCTCGTTTTCTTTAACGATTGATCGGTAGATTAGTGTTCCTCATGATGTTAATTAACTCTATGAATTGTTTTAGATTTTTCTAAAAATAAAATGTGAAACCTAAGAGACGAACAAGGCCCGATTTAGGTTAGTAATTGTATTGATATGCTCGATTGCTTGATGGAAATGAGTTATACGATGCATGAGGACGAATATATATTAATTTGAGAATTTTCAAAAAATAAAACAAGGAATGTAAGAGACGAAGATGTGGTGATAAGTCGAGGCTCGATAACATTTTGATAATATGATTTATATATTAGTAATGCTCGTTAGATGATAATCGTTGTCGTAAAATTTGAATGAAAACGGAGAATGTAGAATTTTACGTAAGAGACGAACGACGGTCGATAAGTCAGGAATAAATGATGATATGAGGTTATGATTTGCGTAATAATGATTCTCGATAGATAATGAACGATAGTGTAAAATTTGATCAAGTTCTAATGACGTTGGAATTTTCATAAGAGACGAAGACACGAGCATAAGTATTGATAGAAAAATCGAACCAAGGAAATATTTGGATATTAATAACTCTTAACCTATGAGAACAAGTTCGAGTTGACGACGTGTTAAACCGAGTTATGAAATGATAGGTTATAATTGAAATCGAGATGTTAGGTTTTGAAACGAGAACTTGATTGGTTTAGTAATTGCTTAAATTGAAATGTCGAGGTTTTAATCGTCGTTTTAGTAATCGAGAAATGAAATGGAGTTCATCGCGTATGAGGTTAAGTGTTGACTGCCTTGAGACAGTAATTTCGTATGAAAAATAGAGGATCGTCATAAGTCGAACCTAGAAATCCATGCACCGAGTTAACGAGCCTTAGGGTTACACTCGGACTGTTTGGTGACGTTTCACGGAAACTGTCATATCTCCTAGCTCGCTTAACGAAATCGAGATCCGCAAATTGGAGAGTAAACTAGACATCCGTGGCTTTCTATTGGTACAGGGAACATCCCCTGTTTCGAGATCCCCTGTTCTGGGTGAACTTACTGATCTGTACAGTAATGTTAAGAATCTAGTTTCCTAAGTTGAATTCTTCTCAACTTGATTTCTTTTGATCTTCTAAGTCGATATAAGCTATCGACTATCATTAGTGACTGACCTCGGTGTCGAGTAAGAAACCGAGCTAGTTCTAAACGAGATGTGTTCGAGTCTCGTTCTTGATTAACTAAAAGAATCTAGTTAAGCGTGCAAATGCCTAAAGCTTAAGAACTTAAAAGATTAATTCGATTTCAGTTTCGAATTCCATTTTCTTCTATCGACTCGACAACTTATCGTTGTTTTATTACTTGCGTTCAAAGGAGGACGTTGAGGTTAGAAGACAGGACAGAAGATCAGAGACAGAAGCACGAGTAATAATTATGTAAACGAACGAGGTGGGCTTTTCGAAAGTGTATCAATTACTGCCTTATTTATATGCGACCGTTGCTCGAAGGTGTTTATGTTTTGCTTTAATAAATGAGTATTAAAGTATTTATATGCGAGCGTTGCTCGAAAGTGATTACGTATTGTTTTAATAAGTGAGTATTAAAGTTCTATCAGTGCTTTAATGAATTGTTTATGTGAATTCTATTATGTCTCTCTGCGTTAGCCCTCAGGTGCTAACCAAAGTATTGGATTCTGAGATAGCCCTCAGGCTGCTATCTAGATAATTCCAACTAAATGATCAGATTCTGAGATAGCCCACAGGTGCTATCCAGAGGGACAGTTTCTGAGTTAGTCCTCAGGTGCTTTCCAGACGATCGGATGTGAGTTTAAAACCCACAGTGTGTCATTCAGAAATTAAATGTATATATGTCAGTAAAAGTTTTATACAAGTGTTTAGGAAAAGAGGCATGATTAATTTATAATAAAAACTCTTGTGAGTTATTTTCGGCATTGTGCCCGCTAAGTACTTACTTAGCGCTGCATGTTTGTTTTTTTCGAATGTGCAGGTTGAGTGACGAAGGCGGAGGAGGTTGAGTAAAGGTCGTAATTAAGGAAGTAAAGATTAATTGAGCCTCGATATCACATTTGATATGTGATATCATTTTCTACGTTTTTCCGCTGCCAATTCTGTAAACTAGTTTCAGTTAAAGTATAACTTAGAACTAAGTTTCATCCTTTGAACTTGGTCCCTTTTAAGAATAGCTATGTCGAGTGATCCTCCGTGATTTACTCTTTCTTTCATTAAATAAAGTAGGTTCTCTCATTATGTGAATCCTTTCGGTTTAAGTTGTTATTACTTTAAACCTAGTTTTCCCTGTATACAGTTTGACGAGCGATCCTTCAAGATCGACTCTCTTTTATTCAAGTTCATGGTAATTAGTGTTAAGTTAATGTGTTTTATTAATTTATTCTCTTCTTTTCCGTTTCTTTAATCCAATCCCTAGTCGCACCCCGGCTTTGCCGTCCTTCGGGAAGTCGGGCTGTGACAGAATGGTATCAGAGCATTCGTTCCTGCTCTGACCTTGGGTTATTTTTCTAGCATTACCATAGAGTAATATCAGAGCAATCATTTCTGCTCTGTATATGAAATTCTTTCAAGTAGTAAGATAGAGTATTTGTATATACTCTATACTTTAGTCTTCTTTTGAGGAAGTAAAGTTTAGTTTGTATCACTAAACTTATGAATGTAGTAAACGACTCAACCTCCCGCTACGTCGACTCAACCAAGTAAGAAAAGAAAGGTATTAAAAGTGTTTTCATTTTGAAAATTAGAAGTATTAAATATACTTCTGTGTGAACCAAGTGTGCCAAGGATGAATTATGTGAAAAATATGAGTACTATACTTGGTGAAATATGTGAAATTATGTGAGTTATAATTTCTTTGATTAAGATGTTTTGTTGATATGAGAACTTAGACCATTGTTCTAAGGTTTCTCCCGATTCTATGAGAACTTAGACTGCTGCTCTAAGATTCCCCGAGAACATAGATGTTTTAAGAAGCGTTGATTCCAAATGATTTTAAAAGGAGATCGTGAAACGAGAAGGACTTTTAAAGACGAATGTCACGTGTGTGAAGTGACATGAGCAAAGACTCGGCGGAGTCAAATGTTGTTTTATAATTAAGAGCCGATGAGAATTTCCTTCGAGGAGATAGTATAAGTAATGATAAGGTAATTTAATTCCGTATTAAGTGAACGAAAGAAACGATTTGGCGTTTGAGAAGCGTTAGCTTCGAAACGAGAAAGATACGATCGAGACGAAGAGGACAGAATAAAGGGAATCAAAGAGAATGAAGAAATGAGTGTTACTTCCGTACAAGTAACACGAATGAAGTCGTCTTTCAATGGGAGATCGGTTTTGTTATTAAGAATCGAGTACGAAAATTTTAGCTAATTTCCAACGATCGCTCGATTCCGATGACCACTAGAACTTGTGTTCTAAAAGTTATTCCTTAGTTATTATTCCATTTCTTTTGGAATTTATTTTCATACTTCGTAATTGAACGAAGAATACGACGAATACGAGTATTAGGTGACGAGAACGACAAGTCTTTTATAAACGAATGTCACATAAGTATAAGTGACATGAACAAGTCTCGTTGGAGTTCACTTGTTTTGATATTGAAGAACCGTTAAGAGTTTCTCTTCAAGAAAGCTAGGAAGTCTAAGCTAAGACGATTAAGTGTACGTTAAGACGGTAAGGATAAGTTGAGATGGTTAAGGTAAGCTAAGAACTGTTAAGAGTTTGTTTGCAATTTGAGAAAATTGCTAGATGATTAAGATAAGTAAATTTCTTTTTGGATGAGTGCTTAAGGCACGGAATTGACGAGAATTTTAGATTTCTTTAAGTTTCAAAATGCCACCAAGAGTTGCAAATAATAGAGGAAGAGGACGCGGTAGGCCAGTAGGACCGGGAAGAGATCATAGACATCATGAGAGGGAGGAAGATCAAGGACGTCAGGAAAACCCTCCACCTCCACCACCGCTACATTGGGACATAGAGCACCTATTCCTCAAGAGAAATCTACCTATCTTTAATGGATCAGGAAACCCGAGGGATGCTGAGCTTTGGGTAAGAGCTATAGAGAAAATTTTTGAACTTCTCAAATGTACGGATGAGGAGCGTCTCTCATGTGTTGTGTTTCAACTCAACGGACCAGCTGATGACTGGTGGGAAGCTAGACAGAAGGTCATTCCGACAGAGCATCTGGCTCAGTTTACTTGGGAGGAGTTTAAGAAAGCATTTAATGACAAGTACATTCCTAAAACCTATAGAGCAAGGAAGGAAGCAGAGTTCTACAGTCTGAAACAGGGGAAGATGACAGTGACTGAATACGATGCAACTTTCTGTGAATTATCAAGGTATGCACCCGAGCAGGTAGATACGGATGAAAAGATAGCAAAGAAGTTCCGTGGGGGACTTAGACACGAACTAGGATTGGCACTGGCCAGCCATGGAGGACTAAGCTATACAGACATACTAGGACGAGCCTTAGACATGGAGGCAGTTGTGTCTGATGAACGAGAGATTGTAGCGCCCGTATCAGCACTAACCCAGATACCAACTCTAGACCATTCCAACAACAGAAACAACAACCATAAAGGTAAAAGGAAAAGAGAAGGAAGAAACCAGGGTGGGGATCAGCATGACTTTCAGCAGCCGAATCAGAATAAACCACAAGGACAGCGGCAGGGACAACAGGCAGACGATAACCAAGGAAGAACCATTGTTCCTACCTGCCCTAAGTGTAACAAAATGCACTTTGGTAACTGTTTGGCGAACTTTGATGGTTGTTATGACTGTGGTCAGTTGGGACACGTGAGAAGGAATTGTCTGAAACCGTTGCTAACCTTGAGAGCTATGCAAGCTCAGCCACAGCCGCAACAATAACAACTACAACAGCAATGAGAGCAGAATGCATGACATTTGTGAATGGGCTAGAAGCACAGGACAAGGGCAAGGGTCACTAGCCAAGTAATTGGTCTAACTCAGACTAGTAGTAGTCTAGTTTTGGTATAAGTCCTCGTTGGAGGCAAAACAATACTCGTTCGACGTATATGTATATATGACCCCGTGAGTGGGCTTTGACTTCGTAAAAATATTTCTTCTAAATCATAGGCTTAAAGTAAGTGTTAATGAAACATTTGACATAATCCATAGGATGGAAAAATTATGATTATGGTATCAATTACCATTCAGGAAGGGTTAACGTCATAGCAGATACGACGAGTCGCAATACTTCAATCAAATTCAGATGTCTCTTTATCGAGGAAGAAGCACTTATACGAGAATTCGAGACAATAGATTTAGAGGTGCTCGATTCACCTAAAAACGATAACCAGCTGAATAGTAGCACTCATAGCTACACCAAGCTTATGAAAGATAATCATAAGTGCCCAGAGAAAGGACGAGTCGATCGAAAAGCTTTGACTAAGGGTAAGAACGGATAACCTGGACGATTATTCCAAAGCACCAGGTAATGCGATCGTATTTAAGATAGACTTTATATCCTGACAGATGACGAATTGAAGAACGATATCATGAGTGAGACTCACGATACGCCATAAACCGCTTACCCAGGAAGTACGAAGATGTATCAAGATTGAAGAAAGAAACTATGGTGGAACGGATCAAAATGCGATGTTGTCTCATTTATAGAACGATAGTATTAGATCGAAGCGCGAAATGGAAGAATATTTTGCCGTTGATCGAATTGCCTATAACGATAGTTATCAGGCTACGATAAGTACTGCGCCTTACGAAGCCTTGTATAAGGAGAAGTTTAAAGAAGACGAAAGTCTTACGTTTACGCGGCGATCAGAACTTAAATCGAAAAGGAGATAAAGTTTTCTATAAGATTTCTCCGTTAAAAGAATCATTTGATTCATGTTAAGTATAAGCTTAAATGAAGCTTATTATGAGTATCAGATATCTCGAGAAAGATGAATTTGAAATGACGTATAGATTGGCCGTGTTGCCAAGTCTATGAAATGTTATTATATTTGTGTACCTCGTGTGAGAAAGTACGTGTTCGACTCTAAACGCGTGATTCATCAGCAAGACATAGTTCTTGATTAAGATATAAGTTATAACGAAAAACCGAGATCGATCCGGAATCGAAAAGTGCGATAGTTATGAAGTAAGCTGAAATGATCAGTAAAGTATTCTGAAATTACCACGGGCAAGAGGAAGCTACGTGAGAGCTTTTGCGAAGGAGGGAAGCAAATTTCGGGACGAAATTTTTCTTAAGGGGGGTAGAATGTAATACCCCCAAAAATTCTTCTGTCTTAAAAATTTAAAGTTAATTAAAATTATGGCTTTGCACGCCTAAGCTCCCGATTTTCAATTCTAAGACTAACGGTGAAATCCGTTTCAAAAAATAATTTCCAGAAATCGGACGAACGACTACTGTATTAGGGTTTTTCGCGTCCGTTAAATTTTTCGCCCGGAAACTCGGACTCGAATTCCCTCAGAATTTACATTCACTTTTTCTTCGAGATGAGTTCACCCGAGAAAGTTAATTTTTGTGATTTTCCGGACAAATTTTGGACTGTGACGTCCCGACTTTTTCTCGGATTTTGAAAAACAAATTAGTTTTTCCGAGTACGTAAATTATTTCTAATCTAACGGACGAATTAGATTTCGTCAACTTCAACCTGCACATTTAGAAAACATATGCAGGGCTAAGTACAAAAGTACTTAGTGTGCACGATGCCGAAAACATAAGCATAAGTATAGATAATCTGGTATTTTATAATTTGTAGCACATCGGGGTTTTGTTAAAAATAGTCCGTGTCTACTAAAACATTTTCTGACTCATTTTCATAATTTGGCTTGATCAAGCACTTTTTTATAGATGTTACGTTCAAATCTTAACCAATTCTCATTCGCCGTGGCTGGTTACCCATCAACAGGATACCACATACACCACAGGCTACAAAGTGCACAAACCTTGGAAAGCATATAGCTAACTCAAAGCCGATCAATAGTTAACATCCTAGCGGTTAACTCATAAATTCTGGAAAACACGAATGTTAACTCAGATAGGTACAAGAGAACTCACATAAAACATAAAACAGTTCATGCCATAATTATCACTTTGAAAACACGGATATCAAAGCGATAAAGAAAGGTTTTCGAGCATTGCTCGTTTTGTTTTATATATAAGAGCCCACCTCGATGATACAGAACTACTAAACAGGTTTTCGTTCTTCTGTTCTTCTGTCCTTTCCTTAGTGCTGGCTTCCTCCTTCATCGTAAAATAATCACACTTTAAATTCGGTCGTAAAAGAGAATCGAATATGGAAATTTGAAATAGGTTTTAGTCGTTTTGTTTCTTTAGGCATTTGCACGCTACTAATTTTATTTTAATTAAACAGGAACGAGACTTGAACAAATCTCGTTTAGAACTTGAAAGGTTTCATACTCGACTCTTAAGTCAGTAGAGAATATAGTCGTTAACTTATTACGGCTGAAACGATCGAAAGAAACTAAGTTGCGAAGAAACAACTTAGGAATTCAGGTTCTGAAAAATCACTGCGCAATGCAATTTACGGATCTCAAATCCGATAAATGAGCTAAGAGATATTACAGTTTTCGGGAAGGGTCGCAAAACTGACGCGGCTAACCCTAGTTGCTCGATAGAATCGACGTATAACTTCCTAAGCTCGTTCTATGTTATCGAACCTACTTTCTCACGATTTTAGAACTTCAAGGCAGTCAACACGTACTCCCGTACGTGAAGGACTCCTTTCCATCATTCTATTAGCACGACGTTCTAAACATCGGCTTTCCAAACTACCAAGTACTATACCAAAACAAGTTAACATTCCTCGATTCTAGTTCTCGATTATAACTACAACTCGTTATTTAACAATCTGAAAGCTCATGTCGTCAACTACAAAGTCGTGCCTTAGTCCATTATAATCATTATTATCTAGTTAGAATCCTTACTCGACTTCTCGATTATTACTTATGTTCAGTAGTTCGTCTCTTACAAATTTTTCAAAGTTATCGGAATTCGTTCAAATTCTATATTATAAATCTTCATCTATCGAGAATCATTACTACGTATGTCACAACATCAAATCATTTACCAAGCTCGGTTTATTTCCAATTATTTGCCTCTTACGTTCTACAAAATATTTTTAGATGAATTTCAATTAATTTATATCATCATCTGATATCATTAGAGACATTAATCCATCATTATATCATCAACTAAAACAGGCTATATGAAAACCCCCAATTCCTCATAAAAATCGGTATTGACATAGATTAGGGGAAATTGTTTTTCTAAGTTTACGATTTTGAATTCTAAAACTAACGGTGAAATCCGTTTTCGAAAATAAATTACGGAAGTCAGTTAGATGACTACTGTATTTAGGGTTATCGCGTACGAAAACTTTTTAGTTCTAGAACTCAGAATGGAAAACCGTCTGATTTTTACATTCACGAAATCGCGATACGAACTCG
The DNA here is from genome assembly GCA_029490685.1 of Schizonepeta tenuifolia. Classification (NCBI taxonomy): domain Eukaryota; kingdom Viridiplantae; phylum Streptophyta; class Magnoliopsida; order Lamiales; family Lamiaceae; genus Schizonepeta; species Schizonepeta tenuifolia. The sequence continues at coordinate 8,414,857 of CM055960.1, forward strand.
CCCGAGAAAGTTTATTTTTTGATTTTCCGGACGAAACTCGGACTGTAACGTCCCGAGTTTTTGTCGGAAATTAGTTTTTAAATATTACTTTCCGATTAAGTTAAATATATCGGAATTTATGGTAGAATCGGAATTTGACGATAATGTGCCAAGATACGTTTTTCGTCTTTTGATTTCCGTAACGTCGTATCGCGCTGTAAAAATGCGTATTTTCTTTTTTTTCTTCCCCTCATAGCCGACTTCCCTCTCCCTCACAACCAAGATATTTCATTACTTTATAGTATTAACCTTATGACTCACCATTTAGATTTTTAATTAAACTTTACACCTAAGGGTATCACTATTCTAAATACATTAGTCATCACCATCATCCTCATAACTCTCTCTCTCAATTTCGGTACACTCACACACACGTTTCTCTTCCTTTTTCTTTCTTCCATTTTTGGATCTTCAAGCTTTGGACAAGGATTTTTCACACAAGTTCATAATCATCTATCAATCTTTTTTCTTCCGTCATAAATTATCCAGGTAATCTTCTCTTCTATCTATCTATCCATTCGAAATCTTCATTCTATTATTTTTCATAGTGACCAAAAATTATAGATGATGTAGGAGATGTTTTGAGTTTTAATTAAGGTAAATAGGATGGATTAGATTGGATTCTATGGTTAAAATTTGAAGAAATCAAAGAACCCTAATTGCTATATAATACCGAAATTTAGGGCTTTCTAGTAGGATAATTGGATTCTTCAATTGGTTGGATAATTATGCTGAGGAGATGCTTAATTGATGATTAAAACAAAGAGAAATCAAAACGCCTATGAACTAGAAGAGGACCGTGTCACAGCCCCAAATCCCGAGGGACGGCAGAAGCCGGGGTGCGACTGGGGTTGGATTAAAGAAGCGGGGAAGAAGGGGGCTAACTGACTAAACATACATGAAAGGCATCGATAAACCATGAACAAGACTTGAATAAAAATAAGAAAGAGTTAATCGCTAAGGATTACTCGGCAAAAGTACACAGTAGAAACTAAGTTCATATTTACAGACTTAAACTACAGTGTATTGTTCAAAAGATATATCTCAAAAGATTCAGAGTTCTGTAGCGGAAGAGTTCTAACTAAAGCATCCTATCTTTCAACTCAACATCAACCGTCGCCGCTCACCGTCGCTTCAACCTGCACATTTAGAAAACAATGCAGGGCTAAGTACAAACGTACTTAGTGGGCACGATGCCGAAATCATAATCATAAGTATAGATAAATATGGCATTTCATAATTTGTAGCACATCGGGGTTTTATTGGAAAGGACCCGTGTCTACTAAACATTTTCTGACTGATTTTCACAATTTACTCGGCCTAGTATTTTCTGGTATGCTATGTTCAATCTTGACCAATTCTCATTCACCGTGGCTAGTATCCCTCAACAGGATATCACATACACCACAGGTTACAAAGTGCACTAACTCTGGAAAGCACTTAGCAGCTAACTCAGAGCCGATCGTTAGTTAACCTAATTAGATTAACTCTAAATCTTGAAAACACGAATGTTGACTTAGATAGGTACAAGAGAACTCACATAAAACATAAAACAGTTCATGCCATAATGTCACTTTGAAAACACAGATATCAAAGCTATAAAGAAAGATTTCCCGAGCATTGCTCGTTTTATTTTGTATATAAAAGCCCACCTCGATATACATAACTCAAAGCAATAGCTTCCAAACTTCGGATCTTCCGTCCCTTCTTTACAGTTGGCTTCCTCCTTCATCGTAAAATAATAATACTTAAAAAATCGGGTCGTAAAAGATAATCGATCAAAGAGAATCGAAATAAGTTTTAGTCGTTTCATTCTTTAGGCATTTGCACGCTTACTAGTTTCATTTTACTTAAACGGGAACAAGACTCGTACAAAACCTGTTAGAACTCTGAAGATCTCATATTTGACTCTTAGGTCAGTAGAGAAGGTAGTCGATAGCTTAATACGACTTAAAAGATCATAAGGAACTAAGTTGGAAAGAATCAACTTAGGAGAATTACGTTTTAGTTCATTAAAAGACTTATGAAATTTCTCGCTTACTACTTCTTTATTTAAACGGATAAGAGATGAGAGCTCGACTGGTTTTATCACTCAAGGCCCTGTACTTGACTCTAAGGTCAGTAGGAAGATATTCGTTAGCTAAAACGGCTTAAACGTTCGAAAGAAACTAAGTTGTGAACGAAAACAACTTAGGAGAATCGAAACTGGAAATTTACTGCGCAATCCAGTAACTCTGGGGACTGCCCAGAACAGATGAATTGGAAACAGGGAATGAGCCCTGTACCGTTGGAAATTTTGGGATGTCTAGTTTACGCCCCAATTTACGGATCACAAATCCGATAAACGAGCTAAAAGTTATTACAGTTTCCGGCGAGGGTCGCAAAACTGCCGCGATAACCCTAGTTGCTCGATAGATTCGACGTATCACGTCTTAGGTTCGTTCTAAGCTCTCGAATTCGATTTCTTTAGAAATTGGACCCTCAAGGCAGTCATCACGTACTCCCGTACGTGGTGAACTCCTTCTCAAAACTCGTTCAATAGCACGATGTTCTAAACGTCGGCTTTCAACTAACAATTACTAAACCAACAAGTTATTCAAATCGCGTTCTAGTTCTCGACTATCACTATAGCTCATATTATATTAGCTCGAAAGCTCATGACGTCAACTACAAAGTTGTTCTCAAGTCCATCATAGACAATAATATCAAATTAGAATTATCATCCGACTTCTCGGTTATTAGTTACGACTAATTGTTCGTCTCTTACGCGATTTTCAAAGTTGTCGGATTCCGTTCAAATTTTACGACATTAATCTACATCTAACGAGAATCACTTCTATGCATGCAATCATTTCATAACAATACTATATTTCAACTTATAACGTGTTCTTCGTCTCTTACATTACATAAAGTATTTTTAGAAAAATCTAATTAAATTCCTATTAACAACTAACATCATTTGCAACTATATTCCATCAACAATTCATCAATTAAATCAAACATATGAAATCCCCTAATTTCTTAGATAATTTCGGTATTTATAGAAATACTAAGAGAGTGATTTTATTCTCCAATTAACACCATTTATCCATTAATCAACCTATTATAACAACAATTAATTAATTTCAATCCAATTTCAAACTAACATGCATAAATCCCCAAATTCAAACTCAAACCCTAAATCGGTTTTCACAAAACATGGGGCTTTCGATTCCTCTTTGTTCTAATCACCAATTAAACACCTCTTAAGCATGAATCTATCATCAATTGAAGAAATCTAAAATCCTACAAATTAACCCTAAATTTTCGGTAATATAGAGAGATTAGGGTTCTTGATTTTTGTTCAATTCTAAACCCTAATTAACCTATCTAACATATCCAATTTCATTAATCCAAGATCGAATCATCTATTTCAACACTCAAACTTTTTGATCAAAAAGAAAAAATGAAAAGAAGAGGATGATGGATGGATAGAAGTAAAGAGGAGATGAATACCTTAAGTTTTAACAAAGGATGTATTAGGTTTGGATGGTTGGATGAAGACTTGTGTGCTTCTCCTTCAAGTTCTTGAAGCTTTCTTCAATGGAGATGGAAGAAATGAAGATGGGAGGGAGTGGAGATGGAGCTGCCGAAATGGGGGAGGGAAAGGAGGAGATGTGATGATTTAATTGTGTAACTTAGGTTATAAGGTAAGAGGTGTAAAGCATGAATAGTAATACAATAGGTGTCCTAATTAAACTATATAAAATGAAACTATCCTCTAAAGAGAGTGAGATGATGTCGCTTGGGGAGAGAGAGGGAGAAGAAAATACGGGCTTTTCCGGCGCGATCCGATGTTGCGGAAAATGTTCGACGAAAAATGTCGCTCGGCACAAAATCGTCGCGATCCGATTCGACCGAAAATTTTAACGTACAAAACTTAATCAGAAAATAAATTTACAAAATTTATTTTGACAAAAACTCGGGACGACACAGTCCGAGTTTCGTCCGGAAAATCATAAAAACGAACTTTTTCGGGCGAGTTCGTATCGCAATTTCGTAAATGTAAAAATCAGATGGTTTTCCGTTCTGAGTTCACGAACTAAAAACTTTTCGTACGCGCTAATCCTAAATACAGTAGTCGTCTAGCTGACTTCCATAATTTATTTTTGGAAACGGATTCGACTGTTAGTCTTAGAATTCAAAATCGTAAACTTAGGCGTGCAAAGCCATTTATTTAATTAACTTTAAAATTTTAAGATCGTACGGAATTTACGGGGCATTACATCCTACCCCCCTTACGAAAAATTTCGTCCCGAAATTTGCATACCTTCTGCAAAAAGATGAGGATATCGCTCCTTCATCTTCTCCTCGAGTTCCCACGTGGCTTCTTCTTGCCCGTGGTGGTTCCAAAGCACTTTAACAATTGGTATCGATTTGGTTCTTAATTCTTGGACTTTTCTATCCAAAATCGATATTGGCTTCTCTTCATAGCTTAGGTCAGATTCAAGAACTACGTCTTGCTGACTAATGACGTGCTTAGGATCATAAACATATTTTCTCAACTGAGAAACGTGGAAAACATTGTGAAAGCTTCCTAGACTTGGCGGCAAGGCCAATCTATAGTCGACGGGTCCTATTCTCTCGAGGATTTCATAAGGTCCTATAAACCTGGGTTTTAGCTTACCCTTAACTCCGAACCTAAGGATTTCCTTGGTCGGGGATATCTTAAGAAAAACTTTATCTCCTACTTCAAACTCAAGATTGGTTCGACAATCGTCGGCATAAGACTTCTGTTGGCTCTGTGCTTCTTTCATTCTATCTCGAATTTGCTGAACTATCTCAATCATCTCATTAATTGCATCTGGGCCTAGGTTCTTTCTTTCACCTACTTCGTCCCAATAAAGTGGCGATCTACATTTCTTCCCATACAAAGCCTCAAACGGTGCCATTCCTATCGTGGCCTGATAGCTGTTGTTGTAGGCGAATTCGACTAAGTGTAGAATTTCTTCCCAATTTGCGCCTCGGTCCAACACTAATGTTCTTAACATATCAACCAAAATCTGAATCGTTCTCTCTGACTGCCCATCTGTCTGTGGGTGAAATGTTGTACTGAAATTAAGCTCTGTTCCCAACTCTTTCTGCATCGTAATCCAAAATCTCGAGGTAAACTTGGCATCTCTGTCTGATATTATGACCTTCGGTATTCCATGCAAACATACAATCTCTCTGACGTATAACTGAGCTAGTTTCTCTGATCCGTACGTAATCTTAATCGGTAAGAAATGAGCTGACTTCGTAAGCCTATCTATTATCACCCAAATTGCTATGTTTCCTCTTCTCGACTTAGGCAAGCCTGTGACAAAGTCCATAGCTATGCCTTCCCATTTCCAATCTGGGACATCCAATGGTTGTAGCAATCTATACGGTCGTCGGTGTAAAGCCTTAACTTGCTGACATGCTAGGCATCTTTCTATAAACGAGGCAACGTCTCGTTTCATTCCATTCCACCAAAAGTTTTTTCTCAAATCTTGGTACATCTTCGTACTTCCTGGGTGTGCTATGTAAGGCGTATCGTGAGCCTCACTCAAGATCTCATTCTTCAATTCGCTGTCGTTATCAGGAATACAAACCCTGCCTTCAAAAAGTATCGCATTGTTTGGAGCTTCAGAATATCCTTCTGGCTTATCTATTCTTATCTTTACTCGTAACTTTTCCATTGACTCGTCCTTCCTCTGAGCGCTGATGATTCTTTCTCACAAATCTGGCGTAGCTTCTAATGCTGCGATCTGACTTGTTATCGTAGCTGGCGTGTCAAGCACTCTGATATCCATCTTCTCGAATTCTCGTACTAAAGTTCCTTCTTCTACAAAAAGACATCCTAACTTCGTTGGAGCCTTGCGACTCAATACGTCTGCTACCACATTAGCCTTTCCTGGATGGTAGTTAATTCCATAGTCATAATCTTTGACTAATTCGAGCCATCTTCTTTGTCTCATGTTCAGTTCTTTTTGCTCGAAAAAGTACTTCAGGCTCTTGTGATCGGTGAATATCTCAACCCTTACACCATAAAGATGGTGTCTCCAAATCTTCAACGCATGCACTACGGCTGCGAGTTCTAAATCGTGGGTTGGGTACTCAACTTCGTGAGGTCAAAGTTGTCATGAAGCATAAGCTATTACTCGTCCGTCTTGCATCAAGACACAACCTAATCCATTTTTCGATGCATCTGTGTAAACCACATACTCCTTATTCGTATCTGGAAGTGCTAGTACTGGTGCTGCAGTTAACTTCTCCTTAAGAGTTTGGAAACTCTTCTCACACTCATCTGTCCACTTAAACTTGGTATCCTTCCTGAGTAGCTGCGTCATCGGGTGAGCGATCGTAGAGAATCCCTCGATAAACCTTCTGTAATAACCGGCTAAACCCAAGAAACTTCTGATCTCGTTCTGACACGTTGGCGACTTCCAGTTGTGCACTGCTTCCACTTTGGCTGGGTCCACTTTGATTCCTTCCGCCGACACTATATGTCCAAGGAACATAACTTCCTTCAGCCAAAATTCGCATTTACTGAATTTGGCGTAGAGTTTCTCAGTTCTTAATGTCTCCAACACTATACGTAAATGTTCCTCGTGCTCCTTTTCATTCTTAGAGTAAACGAGGATGTCGTCGATGAATACTAAAATGAATTTGTCCAGATAGGGGTGGAAGACTCTATTCATAAGGTCCATGAATACGACTGGAGCGTTGGTTAAACCAAATAGCATTACTAAAAATTCGTAATGGCCATAACGGGTTCTAAAAGCGGTCTTCGGTACATCTTCAGGTTTGATCTTGAGCTGATGATACCCTGACCTCAAATCTATCTTGGAGAAGACTCGTGCACCCTTGAGCTGATCGAACAGATCCTTGATCCTTGGCAAAGGATATTTGTTCTTGAGTGTTATCTTGTTCAGTTCTCAGTAATCGATGCACATTCTTATCGATCCGTCCTTTTTCCTAACAAATAGCACTGGTGCTCCCCAAGGTGAGATGCTTGGCCTGATAAAACCAAGGTCTAGTAATTCCTGTAACTGGATTTTGAGCTCTTCCAGTTCCTTCGGTGCCATCCTGTATGGGGCTTTAGACTTAGGTGCGGCTCCTGGTTCTAAGTCGATTGTGAAGTCCACATGACGATCTGGTGGCAATCCCGGTAGCACTTCCGGAAAGACATCTTCATATTCATTCACGACTTTTACGTCCTGAATGGTCTTCTCGGCTCCTGGCTCTCCGACTAGGTACACAAGATAAGCTGTGGTACCTTTCTTCTTCATGAGTTTTGTGGCTTGAAGGGCTGATATAATTGGTACGCCTCTACCCATTGAAATTCCGTGGAATTCGGTCGGTTCCTTACCCGGCGGCTGGAAAGAGATCTTTCTCTCGTTGCAGAGAATTGTGGCGTAATTCTCTGACAACCAATCCATTCCTAGGATTATATCTACGCCCCATATTATCATAACATTTAATTTATTTGCTATAACCTTATGAGTTCCGATTTCTAGTTCTAGGTTAGAGCAAACATGCGTGGAAGTAGTGATCTCTCCTAAAGGTGTGGCTACTCTCATAGATTGTGCAGCTCTTACAGGTCTGATGTCTAAGTTATCGGCACACGAGCCAGCAATGAAAGAATGCGATGCGCCAGTATCAAACAATATCTTAATGGGGATGTTGTGGAGTTTTCCCATACCTGCTAGATTGCCTTTTCCTTTGCGCTGACCACCCTGTTTGATAGCGCATGCCCTCGCATTCTGTTGCTGCTGTGCATGCTGCTGAAACTGCTGTTGGTTCATGGGCGGCTGCTGCGGCTGTGCTTGGATGGCTCGGAGAGGTACGGCTTGAAGCGACTTCGGGCAGTCCTTTTTCATGTGCCCCTACTGTCCACAGTTGAAACAGTTGGGGGTGCCTATCTGGCAGACTCCGGGATGGGCTCGGTTGCATTTCGGACAGACAGGGACGGTAACCCTCCCTGGGTTATTCGCTCCCTGGTTGTAGTTTCTCTGTTGCCCCTGCGGCTGGTTCTGCTGATTATTTCCCTTCCATGGTGAGTTCTGCTTATTCCCCTGAATGAACAACCCTGATTGGTTGTTTCCCTGCCATGGCCTCTTGTTGTTGTTGGTTGTTGTTGTTGTTCTGGCTAGGCTGTTGATAACCCTGCTGGTTACCCCTCTTCTGATTTCCCTGGTTGTTATAACCTTGACTGTAGCCTTCGCTACCTCATCCGTTCCATTTCCTCTTGCCTTGGTAGTTGCTACTATTGTTGTTGTAGTAGCCTCGGTTCTGACTCTGCGCTGGTGCTGATGCAGTTGGTACAATCTTTTTCTCATCAAGCACGACGGCCTCCATTTCTAGTGCTCTTCCCAGTATATCCGTATAGCCTAGTCCTCCATGACTAGCCAAAGCGATCCCTAACTCATGTCGTAAACCTCCCTGAAATTTCTTGGAAAACTTCTCCTCAGTATCGACCAATGCCGGCGCATACCTTGACAGCTCGTAGAACTTGGCATCATATTCCGTCACGGTCAGCTTCCCTTGCTTCAGATTATAAAACTCGGCTTCCTTCTGTGCCCTATACGTCTTGGGGACGTACTTGTCAAAGAAGATTTCCTTAAACTCTTCCCATGAAAAACGAGCCAGATGCTCTGCGGGTATCACTTTCTGTCTTGCTTCCCACCAGTAATCTGCCGATCCCGTCAGTTGGAATGCGACACACAACATTCTCTCCTCATCAGTGCATCTGAGGAGCTTGAAGATTTTCTTAGTAGATCTCACCCATAGCTCAGCATCGCTAGGGCTACCAGTTCCATTGAACAATGGAGGGTTCCTCTTGAGGAAGAGATCCTCAATATCTCTACGGGGCGGTGGTGGAGGTGGTGGTGACGGGGGTGGCGATAGGGATGGAGATGGGGATGGGGTGGCATTCTGCTCATATTCTTGTTCTTGGTTGTTTTCCAGCTGACGTCTACCACGTCCTCTCGGCCTTCCAGGTCCTCGACCTCTCCTGTTGTTAACATTTCTCGACGGCATTTTCTTTAGTCTAAGGAAAAATTGAAATTCTCATTAGTTTTCTTCTGTTAATTACACTTAGTACTTACTAGCTCGTTCTCGACTTAATCAAGCCCACAGAACAACATATCGAACATAGCTCCGATATTATTTCATTAATCTTTTAGCTTTAAGTTAAACTCATTTCCTCGTTACACGAGTTCATTTGACATTCTGATTTTAATTACTCGATTCATAAGAAATTTTCTTGATTAAAAACCCTCTTCACGGGTCATGTATATATATATACACCAAAAAGAATATTAATTCTTCCTCCAACGAGGACTTATACAAAAAGGGTTAGACTACTATTAGTCTAAACTAGGCTGACTGCCTACTATTTACCGGGTGCACTAACAAGTTGCAACTCCGTATTTACTAAAGTACTAGAACGGAAACGATTCATAAAATTTCGTATCCGCTAGAGTACTACAAAACTAACTAGTTACTAATTCGACTCTATACAAGACGAAAGAGCTACTACTAATACTGATATTTACCCGCGTCTACAATGCTCTGCTCGACTAAACTGCAGTCGAGTCCAAAAACTACCCCCTATGGTCTGCAAAACCCTAACAACCCTCCTCTGGGTCCTCCTCCGGATCCTCCTTAGGATCCTCCTCAGGGTCCTCCTCCTCGGACTCAGAACCAAAAACAAGCTGGAGTGCATCATCCACCCTCAGAGTAGAACCATCGTCAAGTGTAAGCAGGGTGGGCGAGGGTGCCTCTGAAACGGTCTCCTCCAAGTCGGAAACCAAGTAGTCCTCGCTGACCTCTACCGCACGCTTCTTCAAGGGAAGAAGGTGCTCAGAAACTTAACCTGAACCTGACTCGAAGTCCTCCCTAGAACGGACCCTGGATGGTCCTGCCTCCATCTGCTCTCGGACTACTCCCCACTTCGCACAGATTTCCTCGAGTGGCGTAAGTGGAGAAGGCAGCTCTAACATGGCAGCGAGCTCCGCGTCGATCTCTCGGTGGTCTGGCCCTTCCCTATACAGTCTCGTCTCTAACGGTCCCCTGACCCTAACACAAACGTCTGGCACAAAAGGTGAAGACAACCCCAACAGCGCGGCTGTCTCAGCGTCAACCTCCACGAATCCTGGCCCTGGGATCAACTCCTCGATCTGCTGTCCAACCGGTGGTGACTCTGGTGTAACTACTGTTTCCTCGTCCTCCTCTGGTTGCTCTAACTCAGCGTCAGACTCCTCAACCAGTACACCGTCTGGTGGCAACTCCAACAGGGCAGAGTACTCAGGGTCTAAGTCAAGCTGCTCAAGCTCCGTCTCGGCTGGAAAGTGACTGTAGGGAAGGTGTGGCTCAAAAGGGACTGGGAACATAAACCTGCTCTCGAAGAACCTCCTGTGTACGAACAGGGCAAATCCGGCGTAGTTGCCGGTCGGCTCAGTGTCGTCGCCGAGGATCCCTAAAAAGTACAACGCTACCCGGTGCACCCATCCGCGCCACTCCTCTGGTAAGTGTACGATCAGGTCTGTGATTGCCTGACTCTCCCGGATCAAGTGTCGTACTGGGTAGTAGGCTGAAGAAAAGTTGCTGACAATCTGTTCTACGTCTTTCTCTCCATAGTCTACCTCAAACTCATAGTACTCATCCTGCAGCATGTTAACTATGGTGCGCTCGCACTCTACCAACGGCCGGCTCTTCTGAGCCGTCACCCGAATCCTATTCATCCTACAAAAGTTTTAAAGAAACACGGATCAGTAACAGGTAGGGAAAAAAATAACTTATCTTAACGAAAACATAAATTACAAAATGAATATCCCTTATTCAATTGTAACATCATCACTTAAGTCAACCACTTATCGAGACTTCTAACAATTCAAGAAATTGCACTCAACAACATATATATATACATTCATAAAATTAAAGATTTTATTTTCATTCTTTTATTTCACCATATTATTACTCGTTTTAATTCTTCTTTTATTTCTCAACTCATTAATTCTTAACGACTTTCACTTATTAAAACAAAGTATATTTACTTCGTTCATGTTACTTATTCAAAAGTAACATCCATTTACAAAAGAATTTGTCGTTTACGACTCTTGATATTCGTACTAGTTGTAGTCGTCGCTCAAGACGAAATATGAAATTAAATTCCAAAAGAAAAATGGAATATAACTTAAGAATAATTTCCTGAAAAACTAAGTTCCAGTTGTCGTCGCTAGAATCGGGCGATCGATGGAAAAAATTAATCAAGCTTCGTGCTCGATTTCTAATAATTTATACACATTTTTTTTCTTCGTAAAGTTCAATTAAGGTGAACACTACTGAAACATGAAGCGAATAGAAAACGGAATGACGTGTCACGAATGACGTCATTTAAGTTACTTACACGGAAGCAACGTTCACTTATTTCATTTGGCTTTGATTCCCTTTACTCAATTTTCGTCGTCTCGCTCATATCTTTCTTAATTCGAAGCCGAAAGCTTCTCAAACGTCTAATCGTTCCCTTCGTTTACTAACACAATTTACCGAATCATTTTTATTCATGTCACTTAGCGCACGTGACATTCATCAATAGAAGTCCTTCTCGTGTTGAGGATCTCCTTTCGGAATCATTTCAAAACATTCTCGAAGAACCGGAAAGTTCTTAGGTTTCAAGTCTACGTTCTCATTGAACCGGGAAAAATCCCTAAAATCCGACTATATTCTTGTATCCGCATAATTTTTCATAAAAAGGAAATTATCGCGCAAATAATTTCACATAGGATAGTACTTGTACTATCACATAATCACGTAGAGTATAAAAATCATACTTCTGTAAAATTCTTATTTTTAAAACACATCTCATTCTCATTCTCATTCTTTATTGAATACTTGTTCAATAAATTTCTTATTTAAAAGAAATCACATCATAAAATTCTTTCCTTTTCCTCGTTGAGTCGACGTAGCGGGCGGTTAAGTTGACATCTATGTTCTCAATCTTAGTATTATAGTCTAACTCTTGTCTTCTACTTGACGGAAGATTCTGATCTAAAGTACATATCATTATTCCGTCTTATGACTCGAAAGAAGACTCAATGTAGAGTACGAATGAATACTCTATACTATTACTCAAAGGAAGACTTGCATAAAAATACCACTCTGTGATATTACTTAAAGGAATGACTCGTATTAGAAAAAGATGACTCATAACCATAGTAGGAAGCAACTTACTGCTCCGTTACCACTTTGTGGTATTACTAAAAGAATAACTCATACTAGAAAATTGACTCGAACTAGAAGATTGACTCATAGTCAGAGCAGGAAAACAGACCTTGCTCTGATACCACTCTGTCACAGCCCCAAATCCCGAGGGACCGCAGAAGCCGGGGTGCGACTGGGGTTGGATTAAAAAAGTGGGGAAGAAGGGGGCTAACTTACTAAACATACATGAAAGGCATCGATAAACCATGAACAAGACTTGAATAAAAATAAGAAAGAGTTAATCGCTAAGGATTACTAGGCAAAAGTACACAGTAGAAACTGAGTTCATATTTACAGACTTAAACTACAGTGTATTGTTCAAAAGATACATCTCAAAAGATTCAGAGTTCTGCAGCGGAAGAGTTCTAACTAAAGCATCCTATCTTTCAACTCAACATCAACCGTCGCCGCTCACCGTCGCTTCAACCTGCACATTTAGAAAACAATGCAGGGCTAAGTACAAACGTACTTAGTGGGCACGATGCCGAAATCATAATCGTAAGTATAGATAAATATGACATTTCATAATTTGTAGCACATCGGAGTTTTATTGGAAAGGACCCGTGTCTACTAAACATTTTCTGACTGATTTTCACAATTTACTCGGCCGAGTATTTTCTGGTATGCTATGTTCAATCTTGACCAATTCTCATTCACCGTGGCTGGTATCCCTCAACAGGATATCACATACACCACAGGTTACAAAGTGTACTAACTCTGGAAAGCACTTAACAGCTAACTCAGAGCCAATCGTTAGTTAACCTAATTAGATTAACTCTAAATCTTGAAAACACGAATGTTGACTCAGATAGGTACAAGAGAACTCACATAAAACATAAAACAGTTCATGCCATAATATCACTTTGAAAACACAGATATCAAAGCGATAAAGAAAGATTTTCCGAGCATTGCTCGTTTTATTTTGTATATAAAAGCCTACCTCGATATACAGAACTCAAAGCAATAGCTTCCAAACTTCGGATCTTCCGTCCATTCTTTACAGTTGGCTTCCTCCTTCATCGTAAAATAATAATACTTAAAAAATCGGGTCATAAAAGATAATCGATCAAAGAGAATCGAAATAAGTTTTAGTCGTTTCATTCTTTAGGCAATTGCACGCTTACTAGTTTCATTTTACTTAAACGGGAACAAAACTCGTACAAAACCCGTTAGAACTCTGAAGGTCTCATACTCGACTCTTAGGTCAGTAGAGAAGGTAGTCGATAGCTTAATACGACTTAAAAGATCATAAGGAACTAAGTTGGAAAGAATCAACTTAGGAGAATTACGTTTTAGTTCATTAAAAGACTTATGAAATTTCTCGCTTACTACTTCTTTATTTAAACGGATAAGAGATGAGATCTCGACTGGTTTTATCACTCAAGGCCCTGTACTTGACTCTAAGGTCAGTAGGAAGATATTCGTTAGCTAAAACGGCTTAAACTTCGAAAGAAACTAAGTTGTGAACGAAAACAACTTAGGAGAATCGAAACTGGAAATTTACTGCGCAATCCAGTAACTCTGGGGACTTCCCAGAACAGAGGATTTGGTAAGAGGGGATGAGCCCTATACCGTTGGAAAGTTTGGGATGTCTAGTTTATGCCCCAATATACGGATCGCAAATCCGATAAACGAACTAAAAGTTATTACAGTTTCCGGCGAGGGTCGCAAAACTACTGCGATAACCCTAGTTGCTCGATAGATTCGACGTATAACGTCTTAGGTTCGTTCTAAGCTCTCGAATTCGATTTCTTTAGAAACTGGACCCTCAAGGCAGTCATCTCGTACTCCCGTACGTGGTGAACTCCTTCTCAAAACTCGTTCAATAGCACGACGTTCTAAACGTCGGCTTTCAACTAACAATTACTAAACCAACAAGTTATTCAAATCGCGTTCTAGTTCTCGACTATCACTATAGCTCTTATTATATTAGCTCGAAAGCTCATGACGTCAACTACAAAGTTGTTCTCAAGTCCATCATAGACAATAATATCAAATTAGAATTCTCATCCGACTTCTCGGTTATTAGTTACGACTAATTGTTCGTCTCTTACGCAATTTTCAAAGTTGTCGGATTCCGTTCAAATTTTACGACATTAATCTACATCTAACGAGAATCACTTCTATGCATGCAATCATTTCATAACAATACTATATTTCAACTTATAACGTGTTCTTCGTCTCTTACATTACATAAAGTATTTTTAGAAAAATCTAATTAAATTCCTATTAACAACTAACATCATTTGCAACTATATTCCATCAACAATTCATCAATTAAATCAAAGATATGAAATCCCCTAATTTCTTAGATAATTTCGGTATTTATATAAATACTAAGAGAGTGATTTTATTCTACAATTAACACCATTTATCCATTAATCAACCTATTATAACAACAATTAATTAATTTCAATCCAATTTCAAGCTAATATGTATAAATCCCCAAATTCAAACTCAAACCCTAAATCGGTTTTCACAAAACATGGGGCTTTCGATTCCTCTTTGTTCTAATCACCAATTAAACACCTCTTAAGCATGAATCTATCATCAATTGAAGAAATCTAAAATCCTATAAATTAACCCTAAATTTTCGGTAATATAGAGAGATTAGGGTTCTTAATTTTTGTTCAATTCTAAACCCTAATTAACCTATCTAACATATCCAATTTCATTAATCCAAGATCGAATCATCTATTTCAACACTCAAACTTTTCGATCAAAAAGAAAAAATGAAAAGAAGAGGATGATGGATGGATAGAAGTAAAGAGGAGATGAATACCTTAAGTTTTAACAAAGGATGTATTAGGTTTGGATGGTTGGATGAAGACTTGTGTGCTTCTCCTTCAAGTTCTTGAAGCTTTCTTCAATGGAGATGGAAGAAATGAAGATGGGAGGGAGTGGAGATGGAGCTGCCGAAATGGGGGAGGGAAAGGGGGAGATGGGATGATTTAATTGTGTAACTTAGGTTATAAGGTAAGAGGTGTAAAGCATGAATAGTAATACAATAGGTGTCCTAATTAAACTATATAAAATGAAAATATCCTCTAAAGAGAGTGAGATGATGTCGGTTGGGAAGAGAGAGGGAGAAGAAAATACGCGCTTTTCCGGCACGATCCGACGTTACGGGAAACGTTCGACGAAAAACATCGCTCGGCACAAAATCGTCGCGATCCGATTCGACCGAAAATTTTAACGTACAAAACTTAATCGGAAAATAAATTTACAAAATTTATTTTGACAAAAACTCGGGATGACATAGTCTCGGGCGAGTTCGTATCGCGATTTCGTGAATGTAAAAATCAAACGGTTTTCCGTTCTGAGTTCACGAACTAAAAACTTTTTGTACGTGCTAACCTTAAATACAGTAGTCGTCTAGCTGACTTCCGTAATTTATTTTCGGAAACGGATTCGACCGTTAGTCTTAGAATTCAAAATCGTAAACTTAAGCATGCAAAGCCATTTATTTAATTAACTTTAAAATTTTAAGATCGTAAGGAATTTACTGGGCATTACAGACCGAGTTTTAGGCTTATGGTTTGAGATGGATTTCTAATTTATGAAGTAGTAGTATTAGTAATTGGTTAATTGATGTTGTAGTAGTTGGATAAATGGATTAATGATGTTAATTGAAGAAGAGTGTAAAGCCATTTTTATTATTAACTTTAAATTTTTAAGACTGTACGGAATTTCTGGGGTATTACATCCTACCCCCCTTGCAAATAATTTCGTCCCGAAATTTGCATACCTTCTGCAAAAAGATGAGGATATCTCTCCTTCATATTCTCCTCGAGCTCCAACGTGGCTTCTTCTTGCCCGTGGTGGTTCCATAGCACTTTAATGATTGGTATCGATTTGGTTCTTAATTCTTGGACTTTCCTATCCAAAATCGATATCGGCTTCTCTTCGTAGCTTAGGTCAGATTCAAGAACTACGTCTTGCTGACTAATGACGTGCTTAGGGTCATAGACGTATTTTCTCAATTGAGAAACGTGAAATACGTTGTGGACACTTCCTAGACTTGGCGGTAAGGCCAATCTATAAGCGACGGGTCCTATTTTCTCAAGGATTTCATAAGGTCCTATGAACCTGGGTCTTAGTTTACCCTTAACTCCAAATCTAAGGATTCCTCTGGTCGGTGATATCTTAAGGAAAACTTTATCTCCTATTTCAAACCCAAGATTGGTTCGATGATCATCGGCATAAGACTTCTGTCGGCTCTGGGCTTATTTAATTCTATCTCGGATCTGCTGAACCATCTCAATCATCTCATTTACTGCATCGGGGCCTAGGTTCTTTCTCTCACCTACTTCGTCCCAATAAAGTGGTGATCTACATTTCCTTCCATACAAAGCCTCATACGACGCCATTCCTATTGTGGCCTGATAGCTGTTGTTGTATGCGAATTCGACTAAGTGTAGAATTTCTTCCCGATTCGCGCCTTGGTCCAAAACCACTGTTCTGAATCATCCTCTCGGACTGTCCATCTGTCTGGGGGTGAAACGCTATACTGAAATTAAGCTCCGTTCCCAATTCTTTCTGCATCGTAATCCAAAATCTCGAGGTAAATTTGGCGTCTCTATCTGATATTATGACCTTCGGTACTCCATGCAGACGTACAATATCTTTAACGTACAACTGAGCTAGTTTCTCTGATCCGTAGGTAGTCTTAATCGGCAAGAAATGTGCTGACTTCGTAAGTCTATCGATAATTACCCAAATAGTTGTGTTTCCTCTTCTTGACTTAGGCAAGTATGCCTTCCCATTTCCATTCTGGGACATCCAATGGTTGTAGCAATCTATACGGTCGTCTGTGTAAGGCCTTAACTTGCTGACATGCCAAACATCTTTCTACAAACGAGTCAACGTCTCGTTTCATTCCATTCCACCAGAAGTTCCTTCTCAAATCTTGATACATTTTCGTACTTCCTGGGTGTGCTGTATAAGGCATATCGTGAGCCTCACTCAAGATTTTGTTCTTCAGTTCGCTGTCGTCATCAGGAATACAAATTCTGCCTTCATAAAGGATCGCATTGTCTGGTGCTTCGGAATATCCATCTGGTTTATCTGTTCTTATCCCTAATCGCAACTTTTCCATTGACTCGTCCTTCCTCTAAGCACTGATGATTCTTTCTCTCAAACCTGGTGTAGCTTCTAATGCTGCTATTTGACTTGTTATCATAGCTGGCGTGTCGAGCACTTTGATATCCATCTTCTCGAATTCTCGCACTAAAGTTTCTTCCTTTACAAAAAGGCATCCTAACTTCGTTGGAGCTTTGCGACTCAATGCATCTGCTACCACATTAGCCTTTCCTGGATGATAGTTAATTCCGCAGTCGTAATCCTTGACTAGTTCGAGCCATCTCCTTTGTCTCATATTCAGTTCCTTCTGCTCGAAAAAGTACTTCAGACTCTTATGATCAGTGAATATCTCAACCCTTACACCATAGAGATGGTGTCTCCAATTTTTTAACGCATGCACCACGACTGCGAGTTCTAAGTCGTGGGTTCGGTACTCAACTTCGTGTGGTCGAAGTTGTCGTGAAGCATAATCTATCACTCGTCCATCTTGCATTAAGACACAACCTAATCTATTTTTCGAGGCGTCGGTGTAAACCACATACTCCTTGTTTACGTCTGGAAGAGCTAATACTGGCGCTGTGGTTAGCTTTTCCTTAAGCGTTTGAAAACTCTTCTCACACTCGTCCGTCCATTTAAATTTGGTTTCCTTCCTGAGTAGCTGTGTTATCGGCCTAGCAATCGTGGAGAATCCTTCGATGAATCTTCTATAGTAGCCTGCCAAACATAAGAAACTTCTGATCTCATTCGGACTCGTTGGTGACTTCCAGTTGTGCACTGCCTCTACCTTGGCTGGATCCACTTTGATTCCTTCCGCCTATACTATGTGCCCAAGGAACATTACTTCCTTCAGCCAAAATTTGCATTTACTGAATTTGGCGTAGAGATTCTCGATTCTTAGTGTTTCCAACACTATCCGTAGATGTTCCTCGTGCTCCTTTTCATCCTTAGAGTAAACAAGTATGTCGTCGATGAACACTAAAACGAATTTGTCCAAGTAAGGGTGGAAAACTCTATTCATAAGATCCATGAATACAGCTGGAGCGTTGGTTAAACCAAATGGCATTACTAGGAATTCGTAATGGCCATATCGGGTTCTAAAGGAGGTCTTCAGTACGTCTTCAGGTTTGATCTTCAGCTGATGGTACCCTGACCTTAAATCTATTTTGGAGAAGACTCTTGCACCCTTGAGCTGATCGAACAAATCCTCAATCCTTGGCAAAGGATATTTGTTCTTGAGTGTGATCTTGTTCAGTTCTCGATAATCTATACACATTCTCATCTATCCGTCCTTTTTCCTAACAAACAACACGGGTGCTTCCCAAGGTGAGACACTTGGCCTGATGAAACCAAGGTCTAGCAATTCTTGTAACTGGATTTTGAGCTCTTCTAGTTCTTTCGGTGCCATCCTATATGGGGCTTTAGACTTGGGTGCTACTCCTGGTTCCAAGTCGATCGTGAAATCCACATGACAATCTGGTGGCAATCCTGGTAACACTTCTGGAAAGACGTCTTCGTATTCATTTAAAACTTTTACGTCTTGGATGGTCTTCTCGGCTCCTGGCTCCCCGACTAGGTACACGAGATAAGCTGTGGTACCTTTCTTCTTCATGAGTTTTGTGGCTTGAAGGGCTGATATAATTGGTACGCCTCTACCCATTGAGATTCCGTAGAATTCGGTTGGTTCTTTACCCGGGGGTTGAAAAGAGATTTTTCTCTCGTTGCAGAGAATTGTGGCATAATTCTCTGACAACCAATCCATTCCTAGGATTATATCTACGTCCCACATTATCATAACGTTTAAGTTGTTCGCCTTAACCTTAAGAGTTCCGATTTCTAGTTCTAGGTTAGAGCAAACATACGTGGAAGTAGTGATTTCTCCTGAAGGTGTAGCTACTCTCATAGAATGTGCAGCTCTTACAGGTCTGATGTCTAAGTTATCGGCACATGAGCCAGCAATGAAAGAATGCAATGCGCCAGTATCAAACAGCATCTTAATAGGGATGTTGTGTAGTTTTCCCATACATGCTAAGTTGTTTTTTCCCTTGTGCTGGCCACCCTGTTTGATAGTGCATGCCCTCGCATTCTGTTGCTGCTGTGCATGCTGCTGAAACTGTTGTTGGTTCATTTGCTGCTGCGGCTGTGCTTGTATGGCTCTGAGAGGTATGGCTTGCAGCGGTTTCGGGCAATCTTTCTTCATATGCCCCTTCTGTCCACAATTGAAACAATTGGGGGTGCCTATCTGACAAACTCCAGGATGGCCTCTGTTGCACTTAGGGCAGACAGGAATAGTAACCCTCCCTAGGTTAGTTCCTCCCTGGTTGAAGTTTCGTTGCTACCCTTGCGGCTGGTTCTGTTGACCGTTGCCCTTCCATGGTGCGTTCTGCTTATTTCCCTGAATAAACAACCCCGACTGGTTGTTTTCCTGCCACGGTCTTTTGTTGCTGTTGTTGTTGTGGTTAATGTTCTGACTAGGCTGCTGATAGCCCTGCTGAATACCCCTTTTCTGATTACCCTGGTTGTTATAACTCTGATTGTAGCCTCCGCTACCTCCTCCGTTCCACTTCCTCTTTCCCTGATAGTTGCTATTATTGTTGTTATAATAGCCTCGGTTCTGGTTCTGTGCTGGGGCTGGTGCAGTAGGTACAACTTTCTTCTCGTCAGGCACTACAGCCTCCATTTCCAATGCTCTTCCCAAAATGTCAGTGTAGCCTAATCCCCCATAACTAGCTAATGCAATTCCCAATTCATGTCGTAGTCCCCCTTGGAATTTCTTCGATAATTTCTCCTTGGTATCAACCTGAGTCAGCGCATACCTAGACAGTTCCCAAAACTTGGCGTCATACTCTGTTACAGTCAATTTCCCTTACTTCAAGCTATAGAACTCGGCTTCCTTCTGAGCTTTATACGTCTTGGGTACGTACTTATCAAATAGTATATCCTTGAATTCTTCCCACGTAAAACGAGCCAGCTGCTCTGCGGGTATCACCTTATGCCTTGCTTCCCACCAATAATCTGCCGATCTAGTTAGTTGGAACGCGACACATAGCATTCTCTCCTCATCAGTACATCTGAGGAGTTTGAATATCTTCTCTGTAGATCTCACCCATAGCTCAGCATCGCTAGGGCTGCCCGTTCCATTAAACATCGGGGGGTTTCGTTTGAGGAATAAATCCTCAATATCCCTACGGGGTGGTGGTGGAGGTGGTGGTGATGGGGATGGTGATGGGGATGGTGATGGGGTATCATTCTGTTCGTGCTCTTGTTCTCTGTCATTCTCTGGTTGACGTCTCCTACGTCCTCGAGGCCTTCCAGGTTCTCGACCTCTCCTATTGTTAACGTTTCTTCGCGGCATTTTCTTTGATCTAAGGAAAATTGAAATTCTCATTAGTCCTTTCTGTTAATCACTCTTAGTACTTACTAGCTCATTTTCAACTCAATCAAGTTCACGGGACGACATATCGAACATAGCTTTGATATTAACTTCGTAATCTTTTAACTTTCAAGTAAGACTTAAATTTCTCGTCACACGAATTCATTGACATTCTGATTTAATTACATGATTCATAGGAAATTTTTCTTGTGATTAAAAACCCTTTCATGGGTCATGTATATATATATACATCAAAAAGAATATTAATTCTGCCTCCAACGAGGACTTATAAAAAAAGTTAGACTACTACTAGTCTAAACTAGGCTGACTGCCTACTATTTACCGAGTGCACTAACAAGCTGCATCTGCGTACTTACTAAAAGTACTAGAACGGAAACGATTCATAAAATTTCGTATCCATTAGAGTACTACAAAAACTAGTTACTGATCTGACTATGTACAGGATAAAAGAGTTACCACTACTACTAACATGCGTCTACGACGCTCTACTCAACAGGCTATAGTCGAGTCGGAACTGCCCTCTACGGCCTAAAAACCCTAAGAGTCCTCCTCTGGGTCCTCCTCCGGATCTTCGTCCGGGTCCTCCTCAGGATCCTCGTCTGGGTCCTCCTCCTCAGACTCTGAACCAAAGACGAGCTGGAGTGCCTCGTCCTCCCTCAGAGTAGAGCCGTCAGAAAGTGTAAGCCAAGGTGGTGACGGTGCCTCTGAAACTGTCTCCTCAAGGTCTGAAACAAGGTAGTCCTCACTAGTCTCTACTGCACGCTTCTTCAGAGGAAGAAGGTGCTCAGAAACGGAACCGGAACCTGAACCCGACTCGAACTCCTCCCTAGAACGGACTCTGGATGGTCCCGTCTCTAACTGACCTCTGACTATGACCCACTTCGCACAGATCTCCTCAAGCGGTGTCAGTGGAGATGGTAGCTCTAACATGGCGGCAAACTCCGCGTCAATCCCTCGGTACTCTGACTCAGCCCGAAACAGTCCTGTCTCTAAAGGTCTTCTGACTCTAACACAAACGTCAGGTAAGAACGGTGAAGATAATCCTAACAACGCGGCTGTCTCGGCGTCTATCTCTACAAACCCCGGTCCTGGGATCAACTCCTCGATCTGTGTACTAACTGGCGGTAACTCTGGTGTAACAGCGGGCTCCGCGTCCTTCTCTAACTGCTCTGACTCCACGTCAGACTCCTCACTCGGTACAAAGTCTGGTGGTATCTCCAACAAGGCGGAAAACTTTGGGTCCAAGTCTAGGTGCTCTAGCTCGGTCTCTGCTGGAAAGTGACTGTAGGGGAGATGCGGCTCAAAAGGAACTGGAAGCATGAATCTGCTGTCAAAGAATCGCCTGTGTACATACAGGGCGAATCCTGTGTAGTTGCCGGTCGGCTCTGTGTCGTTGCCGAAAATCCCAAGAAAGTACCACGCCACTCGATGTGCCCAACCGCGCCACTCGTCCGGTAGGTGTACAATCAGGTCTGATATCGCCTGACTCTCCGGAATCAAGTGCCGTACTGCATAATAAACAGACGAGAAGTTGCTCACTATCTGCCCCCACATCCTCCTCACCGTAATCTGCCTCAAAATCATAATACTCGTCGTGTATCATATCTATTATGGTACGCTCGCACGCAGCCAAGGGCTGGCTCTTCCGAGCAGTAACGCGAGTCCTAGCCATCCTACAAAAGTTTTAAGGAAACACGGATCAGTAACAGGTAGGGAAATAACTTATCTCAACGAAATACTTAAATTACAAAATGAACATTCCTTATTCAATTGTAATAACATCACTTAACCATCCACTTATCTTAACATCTAGCAATTCGGAATTTGCACTCAGACAATTTATATATATATAATTAAAAATTTCAAGATTTTATTTCCATTCCTTATCTTACTAGGTTCTTACTTCCTTACCTTAATTCTTTATTACTTTCTCAACAACATTTCTTAACGATTCTTACTTATTAAAACAAAGTACGTCTACTTTGTTCATGTTACCTATTCAAAAGTAACATCCATTTACAAAAGAATTTTGTCGTTTACGACTCTTGATACTCGTACTAGTCGTAGTCTTCGTTCAAAGACGAAATATGGAATAAACTCCAAAAGAAAATGGAATATAACTTAAAGAATAACTTTCTGGAAACTAAGTTCCAGTTGTCGTCGCTAGAATCGGACGATCGATGGAAAAATTTAATCAAGCTTCATGCTCGACTTCCAATAATAAAATAATTTTCTTCGTAGAGTTCGATCAGGGCGAACTCTACTGAAACACGAAACGAAAAGAAAATGGAATGATGTCATTTACGTTACTTACACGTAAGTAACGTTCACTTATTTCATTTGGCTTTGATTCTCTTTATTCTATCTTCGTCGTCTCGTTCATATCTTTCTTAACTCGAAGCCGATGCTTCTCAAACGTCTAATCGTTTCCTCCGTTTACTAACACGATTTACCGAATCGTTTTTATTTCATTTTCCTCGAAGGAAATTTTTGTTTGGATTTTTAAAACAAAGATCGACTTTGCCGAATCTTTATTCATGTCACTTAACGCACGTGACATTCATTAGTAGAAGTCCTTCTCGTGTTGGGGATCTCCTTTCGAAATCATTTCAAAATAACGTTTCTTAAAACGTCTAAGTTCTCGAAGAACCGGAAAGACCTTAGGTTTCAAGTCTACGTTCTCATTGAACTGGGAAAAATCCCTAAAATCCAACTATATTCTTGTGTCCAAATATTTTTCATAAGAAAGAAATTATCGCGCAAATAATTTCACATAAGGTTGTAATTGTACTATCACATAATCACATAAAGTATACAAAGTATAAAAAAAATTGTACTTCCATAAAATTCTTATTTTTGGCACATCTCGGCACATTATCGTCAAATTCCGATTCTACCATAAATTCCGATATATTTAACTTAATCGGAAAGTAATATTTAAAAACTAATTTCCGACAAAAACTCGGGACGTCACAGTCCGAGTTTCGTCCGGAAAATCAAAAAAACGAACTTTCTCGGGCGAGTTCGTATCGCGATTTCGTGAATGTAAAAATCAGACGGTTTTTCGTTCTGAGTTCTAGAACTAAAAAGTTTTCGTACGCGATAACCCTAAATACAGTAGTCATCTAACTGACTTCCGTAATTTATTTTCGGAAACGGATTTCACCGTTAGTTTTAGAATTCAAAATCGTAAACTTAGGCGTGCAAAGCCATTTTTATTATTAACTTTAAATTTTTAAGACTGTACGGAATTTCTGGGGTATTACACTTTTGGTGACACCTTAAGCCCGTTGATGATGTGGTGGTGACGTGGCGGTGCCATGTCACTTTTTTTTTAATTATCGATTTTGTTTTTCCTTTTTGTTTAACTCTCAAACGACTTAAAACTCTCCTCGTCTCTTTCTCGATATCGAAAATCTCTCTACTTCGTCTTATATCTCCCCAAATAAATCAAGGAATCCAAATATCAAATTTTCAAATCAAAATTCCGTCTAACGAAGAAAAACTTAAAAATTGCTCGGTTAATTAAATCGTTAAGCAATTATATTTTAGTATGTAAGGGTATTTTAGTAATTTTGCATGTAAGGGTATTTTAGTAATTTTAGTAATCAAAACGAGACATATAAATTTAAGGGTATTTTAGTAATTTAAGGGTATTTTAGTAATTTTAGTAATTTTAGTAATTTTGGATAATCAAAACGAGAAAAATCACATAAGAGCATGTAAGGGTATTTTAGTAATTTTGCAAGAAAATTTATTTTCTTGGAAATTTTAATCATTCTAAGCACATCATTAAGACATATAAACTCATTTAATATACTTTTAAAGACTTAAAAAAATTCGGGGTATTACAGATAGCCTTGGGTTTGATGATAGCCCAAGAAGGGATAGAGGAGATTGCTGAGGCTGTGGAGTTAGAGAAGTAGCATGAGAGAGCTGACTTGATGGATTTATGGAATTAGTGCCTTGAGATTCTTTGCGAGCGTGCTCTTCTAGTAGGATGGCGAAGTCGAACAGGCTGTCAACGGGTAATTTTACATCTTGGACCCAACTTATTTCTATATAAGTTAGGACAAAAGAAAATAAAAATCTGTCAAATTCATTCAAAGATAAAAGCAAAAGGTAAAGATTGAGATAGATAAAACCCACTCTGAAGGGAGAAGGAATGACCTCCATGGGGTGCCAGCCCAAAAAAAGAAAGCACGCAAGGGTCAGACAGGAAAGAGTTGAATGGGAAAGCGTCAAGTTCGGCCCTGTTTGTTAATTTGGTCAACACCTTGAGGTTAATAGCAGAGATAGTCCTTATAGCAGGACGAGGTTGCTTTCAAGCGAAGTACATGCTATGGAGGGTAGTCAAAATGCCAACTGCCCTGTTTCGGAGTAACAACAAAATATTGTTGCCCCCATTCATAGCCAGGGCTACGAGGCTGGCACAAGTATTGGGCAGGACCTTTTTGTCTAGTGCTGGCATAATAAAAGGCCCCCATAGGTTTCACATCATATACGGTTTGAAACAGAGAAAGGGTGGGTAAACCCCCATTGCCACGAAGCAAGATGAAAAAGGTGAGGATGACTTTAATGGAGAAAGGGTGAAGTTGATTAGGCCGTAAGTTGTGAAGGCTACAAATTTGCACCACAAAATCGGGAAGTGAGAACCTTAAGCCCGCCTCTATTTGATTATACCAAAAAACTACTGAGGGATAAGTCAAGAGATGGGGACGCTTATATCATTCAGGAAGATGAATATCGAAAAATTCTTTGTAGTCTAACAACGATTTTACTAATTCTAATTCTGCAAGGGTTGGAGTGGATTCACCTGCGATAGCGTTTGGAGCAAAAACAAGAGTAGCAGAGTTTTTCGTTGAAGGAGAAGCTTTGACAGAATGGAGTTGGGAATCTGCTTCTTTGACCTCTTGGCCAGAAGGAGGAGATCCTCCGGCCAAATCTAAGATTTCCTTCAGGCTTGAAGGGGATGTTGTCTTTAAAGATTGCTTGTATGCTATGCAGCGAGAGCAATGGGTGGAATGATGTTTCCCCTTGTTCGGTGCACGAGAAGAAGTGCCTGATTGAGAATCCTCGTGAGGGGAGAAAGGGTGCTGGGTATCCGAAGTCTGCAACTCAGGATTGTCGGAGATGGTGTCCTCTTCGGAGTTCAAGGAAGATTGGGACATGAAGGAATGATGTTAAACCAAATGATGAAAATGTAAAATTGAAGGAAAGGGAAAGTAAAATTCCTAATATATGAAAGAGAAAAGGCGGTTGAGTAAAAGTAGGGGAGAAACTGCAGAGTAAAAATTTAACTTACTCTGAAAAATTCGAAATGTGCAGGTCTCTTTCTAAGAGTAGAAATGGAGACCATTGAAAGAAGCCTCCCATAATAAGTCAATGATGGCTTCCATGGATTAGAATACTCTATATTTTCAAGAAGATGATCTTGCATATTCAGAGTAGGGGGAGTAGATATTATCATTGTTCAGGTCTCCACGAGACCTGAATCCTCTATCTTATCGAAATAATGTTTGATAGGAAATAAGTGTCACAGCCCCAAATCCCGAGGGACAGAAGAAGCCGGGGTGCGACTGGGATTGGATTAACGAAGCGGGGAAGAAAGGGGATGAATGAATAGACATACATACATAACAACTTATCTTCTATGAACAAGACTTTATTGACGAAAGGAAAGAGTTAATCTTGAAAGATTACTCGAGCAAGATACTTCAAAAGCTTCTAAGTTATATTACAGAACTTAGACTACAGTGATTATTACACAACATCAAAAAGAGTTTAGAGTCTAGCAGCGGAATTGTGAACGATATAAAAGAGTCTTCCTTAACTCTATTCAACTCTAACTCAACCGTCGCCGCTTCGTCGCTTCAACCTGCACATTTAGAAAATATATGCAGGGCTAAGTACAAAAGTACTTAGTGGACACGTTGCCGAAAACATAATCATAAGTATAGATAATCAGGCATTTCCTTTCTGTAGCACATCGGGGTTTTTCATTAAAGGCCCGTCTACTAAACATTTTCTTTTTCTTTTTCATAAATTAGCTTGCAAGCATTTTTTCATAGATGTTACGCTCAAATCTTGACCAGTCATAATTCACCGTGGCTGGCTACCCTTCAACAGGATACCACATACACCACAGGCTACAGTGCACACTAACTTTGGAAAGTCCCTTATGACTAACTCAAAGCCGATCGTTTGGTTATCCCCTTTTGGCTAACTCATAAGGTACAAGAGAACTCACATAAAACAAATAGTTCATGCCATAATTATCACTTTGAAAACACGAATATCAAAGCGATAAAGAAAAGGGTTTTCGAGCATCGCTCGTTTTATTTGTATATAAGAAAAGACCACCTTGATTAAATACAGAACAAAGACACGTGCTTCCGTCTTCGGATCTTCCGTCCTAACCTTGGTGTCGACTTCTTCCTTCATCGTAAAAATCATACTTTAAAGCTTGGTCGCAAACGATAAACGAATACTTTAAAGCTTCGTCCGTCATTCATCTCTTACGATAAATTTTACGTTCTCCGTTTTAGTTCAAATTTTATGACAACGATTTTCATCCAACGAGCATTACTAACTTGCAAATCATAATATCAAAACATTATCGAGCTCTAAATTATCGTCACATCTTCGTCTCTTACATTTCTCGTTTTATTTATAGAAAAATCTCAATTTAATATATAATCATCCTCATGCATCGTATATCTCATTTCCATTAAACAATCGAGCATATCAAAACATTTTACTATCTTAAATCGAGCCTTCTTCGTCTCTTAGGTTTCGGATTTTAGTTTTAGAAAAATCTAAAACAATTCCTAGAGTCAATTAACATCATAAGGAACACTAATCTATCATTCAATCGACAAAGAAATCGAGCACGATCAATGCCCCAATTTTTCAAAAAAAATCGGTAAACCCTAAGACAAGAGGTTCTTGATTGTTCTTCATGATTTGATCCGTAGAACTCGATTATAAGCATCCTAGAACATGATTAGATTACAAGACAACATGCTATTTCATTCTCTTGATTTTCGAAAAAAAAAAAAAGAAAATGGGGGAAACAAGTTTTGTTCGGTTCAAATGATAGACGAAGCTCTTATCTTTCGTATTATGAACTCGGATATGAATTTGATCGGTAGATGGAAGACTTAGGCTCTTGAGAAAAGCTTGAAATTGTATCTCCAATGGAAGATGATGAAGAAAAATGAGAGTGAGAGGGAGATGGAGGAGTGGCGGCAATAAAGGGATGAAGGAGAAGTGGATGACTCACTATGGTGAGTCATAAAGTGAGTGAAAATATCCCACAAAGCATGGTGACTCGTTAAGGACATGTTTGGCGAGGGAAATTTTAGACGAAAAATCTAGTTTCTGGCTCTTAAACGACGTTTTAAAAGTCGAGAAATACTTTCCTAGATAGTTACGGAATTGACGAAATCTAATTCGTCCGTTAGATTGGAATTAATTTACGTACTCGGAAAACCTAATTCCTTTTTCAAAATCCGAGAAAAAGTCGGGACATCACAGTCCAAAATTCGTTCGGAAAATCATAAAAACTAACTTTCTCCGGTGAACTCATCTCGAAGAAAAAGTGAATGTAAATTCTGACGGA
The DNA here is from genome assembly GCA_029490685.1 of Schizonepeta tenuifolia. Taxonomy (NCBI): domain Eukaryota; kingdom Viridiplantae; phylum Streptophyta; class Magnoliopsida; order Lamiales; family Lamiaceae; genus Schizonepeta; species Schizonepeta tenuifolia. The sequence continues at coordinate 8,443,260 of CM055960.1, forward strand.
ATTTGATTCCGTGTTTTCGGGCGAAAAACTTAACGGACGCAAAAACCCTAATACAGTAGTCGTTCGTCCGATTTCTGGAAATTATTTTCGGAAATGGATTTCACCGTAAATCGTAGAATTTAATTTCATGATGTTTGGCGTGCAAATCCATAATTATTATTAACTTTCATTTTTAAAGACTGTAGAAAAAGTCTAGGGTATTACATCCTACCCCCCTTACGAAAAATTTAGTCCCGAAATTTGCATACCTTCTTCAAAAAGATAAGGATATCTCTCACGTGGCTTCTTCTTACCCGTGATGATTCCATAATACTTTTACTATCGGTATCGACTTGGTTCTTAATTCTTGAAGTTTTCTATCCAAAATCGATATCGGTTTTTCTTCATAACTTAGGTCAGATTCAAGAACGACGTCTTGCTGACTTATAACGTGCTTAGGGTCATAGACATACTTTCTTAATTGCGATACGTGAAACACGTTATGGACACTTCCTAGACTTGGCGGTAAGGCCAATCTATAAGCAACGGGTCCTATTTTCTCGAGAATCTCGTAAGGTCCTATGAACCTTGGTCTAAGTTTACCCTTAACACTGAATACAATGATTCCTTTCGATGGTGAAATCTTAAGGAAAACCTTATCACAAACTTCGAAACTAAGATTGGTTCGTCGATCATCGGCGTAAGACTTCTGTAGACTCTGGGCTTCTTTCATCCTATCTCGAATCTGTCGAACGATCTCAATCATTTCATTAATCGAGTCTGGTCCTGAGTTCTTTCTTTCACCCACTTCATCCCAATAAAGTGGTGACTTGCATTTTCTTCCATACAATGCCTCATAAGGCGCCATTCCTATCGTCGCCTAATAGCTGTTATTATATGCGAATTCGACTAAGTATAAGATATCCTCCCAGTTTGCACTTCGAACCAAAACCACTGTCCTTAGCATATCAACTAGAATCTGAATCGTCCTCTCGGATTGGCCGTCCGTCTGAGGGTGAAAAGCTGTACTGAAGCTTAGTTCGGTGCCCAATTCTTTCTGCATGGTAATCCAAGATCTTGAAGTGAACTTGGCATCTCTGTCTGATATTATAGACTTCGGCACTCCGTGCAGACGTACAATTTCGCGAACGTACAACTGAGCTAACTTCTCTGATCCATAGGTAGTCTTAATCGGTAGAAAGTGAGCTGATTTCGTGAGTCTATTGATAATCACCCAAATGGCAATATTTCCTCTTCTTGACTTAGGCAATCCTGTTACAAAATCCATGGCTATTCCTTCCCATTTCCATTCTGGGATATCTAATGGCTGCAACAATCCATACGGTCGTCTATGTAAGGCTTTCACTTGCTGGCATGCCAAGCATCTTTCTACAAACGAGGCAACGTCTTGTTTTAGTCCGTTCCACCAGAAATTCTTCCTTAAGTCCTGATACATCTTCGTACTCCCTGGGTGTGCTGTATACAGCGTATCATGAGCCTCACTCATGATATCATTCTTTAATTCTTCTTCACTCTCAGGAATGCAAAGTCTGCCTTCAAATGATATTGCATTGTCTGGTTCTTCGGAAAATCCATCTAGTTTATCTGTTCTTATCTTTAGGCGAAGCTTCTCCATCGACTCGTCCTTCCTCTGAGCACTTATGATTCTTTCCCTTAAGTCCGATGTAGCTTCTAGTGCTGCTATTTGACTTGTGATCGTTGCTGATGTATCGAGCACTTCTATTTCCATCTTTTCAAATTCTTGTACTAGAGTTTCTTCTTCGACAAACAGACATCCTAACTTGGTTGGAGCCTTGCGACTCAGCGCATCTGCTACTACATTTGCCTTTCCTGGGTGGTAGTTGATTCCGCAATTGTAATCTTTGACCAATTCGAGCCATCTCCTTTGTCGCATATTCAGTTCTTTCTGCTCGAAGAAGTACTTTAGACTCTTGTGATTTGTGAAGATCTCAACCCTTACACCATAAAGATGGTGTCTCCAAATCTTTAATGCATGCACAACGGCTGCGAGTTCTAAATCGTGGGTTGGATACTCGACTTCGTGAGGTCGAAGTTGTCGTGAGGCATAAGCTATTACCTTTCCGTCTTGCATTAGAACACAACCTAACCTGTTCTTCGAAGCATCGGTATACACCACATATTCCTTGTTTGCGTCGGGAAGAGCTAATACTGGTGTTGTGGTCAACTTTTCTTTGAGCATTTAGAAACTCTTTTCACACTCGTCAGTCCATTTAAACTTATTTTCTTTTCGAAGTAGTTGCGTCATAGGTCTAGCAATCGTGGAGAATCATTCGACGAATCTTTTGTAGTAGCCTACCAAACCCAAGAAACTTCTGATCTCGTTCGGACTTGTTGGTGACTTCCAATTATGCACTTCCTCTACCTTAGCAGGATCTACCTTGATTCCTTCCGCTGAAACTATGTGTCCGACACTACTTCCTTCAACCAAAATTCGCACTTACTGAACTTGGCATACAATTTCTCAGTTCTAAGTGTTTCCAACACTATCCGTAGATGTTCTTCGTGTTCTTTCTCATTCTTAGAGTAAATAAGAATATCGTCTATGAAAACTAAGACGAATTTGTCTAAGTATGGGTGGAAAACTCTATTCATGAGGTCCATGAATACAGCAGGGGCGTTGGTCAATCCAAATGGCATAACCAAGAATTCGTAGTGGCCATATCTGGTTCGAAAAGTAGTGTTAGGTACGTCCTCGGGTTTAATCTTCAGCTGATGATACCCTGATCTTAAATCTAATTTTGAAAACACTCCTGCACATTTGAGCTGATCGAAAAGGTCCTCTATCCTTAGCAAAGGGTATTTGTTCTTGAGGGTGATCTTGTTCAGCTCTCGATAATCTATACACATTCTCATTGACCCATTCTTCTTTCTGACAAACAACACTGGTGCTCCCCAAGGTGAGATACTCGGTCTGATGAAACCAAGGTCTAGCAATTCTTGCAATTGGATTTTAAGTTCTTCTAGTTCTTTCGGTACCATCCTATATGGTGCTTTACATTTGGGGGCCGATCCTGGTTCTAGGTCAATCGAAAAATCTATGTAACGATCGGGTGGTCAACCAGGTAAAATTTCTGGAAAGACGTCTTCGTACTCGTTGACCACTTTCACGTCTTGAATGGTCTTCTCGGCTCCTGGTTCTCCAACTAGGTACACAAGATAGGCTGTGCAACCCTTCTTCTTTATCAACTTCTTGGCTTGTAAGGCGGATATTACCGGTAATCTCTTGCCCATTGCAATCCCATGAAATTCGGTCGGCTCTCTACCCGGGGGTTGAAAAGAGATTTCTCTCTCGTTGCAGAGAATTGTGGCATAATTCTCTGACAACCAGTCCATCCCTAGGATTATGTCTACGTCCCACATTATCATAACATTCAAATTGTTCGCTTTAACCTTAAGAGTTATAATTTCTAGTTCTAGGCTAGAGCAAACATGCGTGGAAGTAGTGATCTCTCCTGAAGGTGTAGCTACTCTCATAGGGTGTTCAACTCTTACAGGTCTGATGTCTAAGTTATCCGCACAACAACCAGCAATAAAAGAATGTGATGCGCCCGTATCGAACAATATCTTAATAGGGATGTTGTGAAGTTTTCCCATACCTGCAAGGTTTCCTTTTCCCTTTCCCTTATCCTGCCCAATCTGCCTATTTGCGCATGCCCTTGCATTCTGCTGTTGTTGCACGCGCTGCTGAAACTGCTGCTGATTCATTTGCTGCTGTGGCTGCGCTTGTATGGCCCTCAGAGGTACTGCTTGCAGTGGTTTAGGGCAATCTTTCTTCATGTGTCCCTTCTGTCCGCAGTTAAAACAGTTGGGAGTGCCTGCTTGGCAGACACCGGATGTGATTTGTTGCATTTGGGGCATACAGGAATGGTAACCCTCCCTGGGTTATTCCATCCCTGATTGAAATTCCTTTGTTGTCCCTGAGGTTGATTTTGCTGGTTATTACCTCTTCCTGTCCTTGTCTATCTGTTCCCTTGAAGAAACAACACTGACTGATTGTTTCCCTGCCACAGTTTCTTCCCATTATTATTGTTCTGATTCGGCTGCTGGTAGCCTTGCTGGTTTCCCTTTCTTTGACTCCCCTGGTTGTTGAAGTTCTGATTCTAGCCACTGCTACTTCCTCCTTCCCACTTTCTCTTCCCTTAGAAATTGCTATTATTGCTGTTATAATAGCCTCGATTTTGGTTTTGGGTTGGAGCTGGTGTGGTTGTTATTGTTTTCTTCTCATCAGGCACGACGGCCTCTATTTCCAAAGCTCGTCCTAAGACATCCATATAGCTTAGTCCCCCATGACTGGCTAAAGCGATTCCTAATTCATGTTTCAGTCCCCCACGGAACTTCTTCGAGATATTTTCTTCGGTATCGACCTGAGTAGGCGCATACCTTGATAGCTCACAGAACTTGGCATCGTGTTCTGTCACCGTCATCTTACCCTGTTTCAAATTATAGAACTCAGCCTCCTTCTGAGCCCTATATGTCTTCGGCACGTACTTGTCGTACATCGCCTCCTTAAACTCATTCCAAGTAAGTTGAGCTAGATGCTCTGCAGGTATCACTTTCTGTCTTGCCTCCCACCAGTAGTCAGCTAGTCCGGAGAGCTGGAATGCTATGCACGATAGTCGCTCCTCATCAGTACATCTGAGGAGCTTGAAAATTCTCTCAATTGATCGCACCCATAACTCAGCATCGCTAGGGTTGCCCGTTCCATTAAATACGGGTGGGTTTCGTTTGAGGAAGAGATCCTCAATGTCCCTACAGGGTGGTGGTGGAGGTGGTGGTGATGGTTATGGTGGAGGTGAAGGTGGAGGGGTATCATTGTGTTCTTGTTCTTGTTCCCTTTCATTTTCTAGCTGACGTCGTCCACGTCCTCGGGGCCTACCAGGTCCCCTTCTATTGTTAACATTCCTGGGCGGCATTTTTCTTTAACTATAAGAAACAGGAATTCTCATTAGCCTTTTCTTTTAAACATTCTTTTACTTACTCGCTCTCTTTCCAACTTAATCAAGTTCACGGAAAAGAAAAATCGAACATAACTTCGATACTAGCTCTTTAATCTTTTAACTTTTCAAGTTAAACTAAACTTCTCGTTACACGAGTTCATTTGACATTCTGGTTTACTACATGATTTATAAGAAATTTTCTTGTGATCAAAACCCTCTTACGGGTCATGTATATATATATACATCAAAAAGAATATTAATTCTGCCTCCAACGAGGACTTATACAAAAAGTTAGACTACTACTATTCTAAACTAGGCTGACTACCTATCACTGAACCGGGTGCACTAACAAGCTGCATCTCCGTATCTACTGGAAGTACTACAACGGAAACGATTCATAAAATTTCGTATCCGCTAGAGTACTACAAAAACTAGTTACTGATCCGACTAAGTACAGAACAAAAGAAACTACTACTACTATTAACACACGTCTACGACGCTCTGCTCAACAAACTACAGTCGAGTCCGTACTGCCCTCTACGGCCTGTACACCCTAAGAGTCCTCCTCTGGGTCCTCCTCCGGATCCTCGTCCGCGTCTTCCTCAGGATCCTCGTCCGGGTCCTCCTCAGGATCTTCGTCCGGATCCTCCTCCTCAGATTCTGAACCAAAGACGAGCTAGAGTGCCACGTCCTCCCTCAAAGTAGAGCCATCAGAAAGTGTAAGTAGGGGTGGTGATGGTGCCTCTGAAACTGTCTCATCTAGGTCTGAAACAAGGTAGTCCTCATTAGTCTCTACTGCACGCTTCTTTAGAGGAAGAAGGTGCTCTGGAACGGAACTGGAACCTGACTCGTACTCCTCCCTAGAACGGACTCTGGATGGTCCTGCCTCTAACTGACCTCTGACTACCGCCCACTTCGCGCAAATCTTCTCAAGCGGTGTCAGTGGAGATGGTAGCTCTAACATGGCGGCAAGCTCCACGTCAATCCCCGGGTACTCTGACCCTGTCCCAACCAGTCCTGTCTCAAAAGGTCCTCGAACCCTTACACTAGGCTCGGGTAGAAAAGGAGTAGGTAACCCTAATAGGGCAGCTGTCTCTGCGTCGATCTCTACAAGTCCTGGTCCTGGGATCAACTCCTCAAGTGGTCCAAGTGGAAGTGGTAGCTCTGGTGAAGCTGCGGGCTCCTCGTCCTCCTCTAACTGCTCTGACTCCGAGTCAGACTCCTCACTAGGTACAAAGTCTGGTGGTATCTCCAACAAAGCGGCAAACTCCGGGTCCAAGTCTAAAGGCTCTGGCTCGGTAACTGCTGGGAAGTGACAGTAAGGAACATGTGGCTCAAAAGGAACTGGAACTATGATCCTACTGTCAAAGAAACGCTCGTGTATAAATAGAGCGAATCCCGTGTAGTTTCTTGTCGGCTCTGTGTCGTCACTAAAAACCCCAAGGAAAAACCACGCCACCCGGTGTGCCCAACCGCGCCACTCGTTCGGTAGACGCACAATCAGATCGGATATCGCCTGACTCTCTGAGATGAAGTGTCGTGCTGCAAAGTAAACTGACGAGAAGTTACTCACTATCTACCCTACGTCCTCCACACAATAATTTGCCTCATAATCGTGATAAGCATCCTGTAAAGTGTCTGCTAAGGTACGCTGTGGCAAAGGTCGACTCTTCCGAGCTGTAACACGTGTCCTAGCAACTCGGATCAGTAACAGGTAGGGAAATAACTTATCTTAATGAAATACTTAAATTACAAAATGAACATTCCTTATTCAATTGTAATATCACCACTTAAACAACCACTTATCATAACGTCTAGCAACTCAAGAAATTGCACTCAAACAATATATAGAAATAAAATTTCAAGATTTTATTTCCATCCTTTATTTCATTTATTTTCTTACTTTATTTTCTTAGAAACTTTCTTTCTTTATTCTTTATTACTTTCTTTCATTATTTCTTCCTTAAGGAAAATTTCTTAACAATTCTTACTTCATTAAAACAAAGTACGTCTACTTTGTTCATGTTACTTATTCAAAAGTAACATCCGTTTACAAAAGATTTTGTCCTTCTCGACACTTGAATTTCTTACTCATCGTATTCTTCGTTCAATTACGAGGTATGAAATAAAATAAATTTCCAAGAAAAGGAAATATAACTGGAAATGACTTTAGAACAAAAGTTCTAGTCGTCGTCGGATCGAGCGATCGTTGGAAAATTTACTAAGATTCGTACTTGATTCTTGGAAATTATAACAAACTTCTTCTTGAAGTTCGAGCGAGACGAAGTCCAACTAAAAATGACTTCCTTCATATTACTTTTACGGAAGTAACATTCGTTTCTTTCGCTTACTTGGTACAGAATTAATGCACCTTATCATTATTTATCTTAATTTCTCGAAGGAAATTCTTATCGATTTTTTTTTTGTAAAAACAAAAATTGACTCTGCCGAGTCTTTGTTCCTATCACTATACACATGTGACATTCGTCTATAGAAGTTCTTCCCGTTTCTCGATCTCCTTTTGAAATCATTTGAACTAACATTCTTAAAACGTCTAAGTTCTCGAGGAATCGGAAAGATCTTAGGTTTCAAATCTATGTTCTTAGCGAACCGAGAAAAATCCCTAGAATCAATCTAGAATCAATCAGTCTAAGTGTCACAGCCCCAAATCCCAAGGGACGGCAGAAGCCGGGGTGCGACTGGGATTGGATTAAAGAAGCGGGGAAGAAAGGGGATGAATGAATAGACATACATACATAACAACTTATCTTCTATGAACAAGACTTTATTGACGAAAGGAAAGAGTTAATCTTGAAAGATTACTCGAGCAAGATACTTCAAAAGCTTCTAAGTTATATTACAGAACTTAGACTACAGTGATTATTACACAACATCAAAAAGAATTTAGAGTCTAGCAGCGGAATTGTGAACGATATAAAAGAGTCTTCCTTAACTCTATTCAACTCTTACTCAACCGTCGCCGCTTCGTCGCTTCAACCTGCACATTTAGAAAATATATGCAGGGCTAAGTACAAAAGTACTTAGTGGACACGTTGCCGAAAACATAATCATAAGTATAGATAATCAGGCATTTCCTTTCTGTAGCACATCGGGGTTTTTCATTAAAGGCCCGTCTACTAAACATTTTCTTTTTCTTTTTCATAAATTAGCTTGCAAGCATTTTTTCATAGATGTTACGCTCAAATCTTGACCAGTCATAATTCACCGTGGCTGGCTACCCCTCAACAGGATACCACATACACCACAGGCTACAGTGCACACTAACTTTGGAAAGTCCCTTTTGACTAACTCAAAGCCGATCGTTTAGTTATCCCCTTTTGGCTAACTCATAAGGTACAAGAGAACTCACATAAAACAAATAGTTCATGCCATAATTATCACTTTTAAAACACGAATATCAAAGCGATAAAGAAAAGGGTTTTCGAGCATCGCTCGTTTTATTTGTATATAGGAAAAGCCCACCTTGATTAAATACAGAACAAAGACACGTGCTTCCATCTTCTGATCTTCCATCCTAACCTTGGTGTCGACTTCCTCCTTCATCGTAAAAATCATACTTTAAAGCTCGGTCGCAAACGATAAACGAATACGAAAAATCGGATTAAGTTTTTTTGTTCTTTAGACGTTTTAGGCATTTGCACGTTAACTAAACTGTTTTAGTTAAAAAGAAACGAGATACGAACGCATCTCGTTTGACACTCGCTCGGTTCTGGACTTTACTCTTAGGTCAGTGGAAAGAAGATTGTCGATAACTTGAAAAGACTTAAAAGATCGAAAGAGTTCAAGTTGAGAAGAATTCAACTTAAGAAACTACGTTTTGAACATTCACTGCACAGGGTCAGGTCAGTAAGTTCGCAAGGAACAGGGAATTTCAAAACAGGGAGCGAGTCTTATACCACAAAAAAGGTACGGGTGTCTAGTTTACTCTTCAATTTGCGGATCTTGATTCCGATGAACGAGCTAGGAGATATTGCAGTTTCCGTGGAAGGTCGCAAAACTGCCGAGTGAAACCCTAATGCTCGATAAAATCGACGCACGGTTTTCTAGGTTCGTTCTATGTTATCGAACTTAAATTCTCACGAATTTACTGAATCAATACAGTCTACTCGTATCATTATACGTGATAGACCCCTTTTCATTTCTCATTTATAAACACGACGTTTAAAACATCGTCATTTCCGACTAAGCAATTACTATACCAAATCAAGATCAACTTCTCGTCTCTACTTCTCGTTTATAACTACAACTCATCATTTAATAACTCGGACGAACATGTTGTCAACTACAAACTCGTTCACTAATCATTAATAATCATCAATATCAAATTAAAATCCTTAATCGGCTTTTCTATCAATACTTATTCTCATTTCTTCGTCTCTTAAGAGAAATCCAACATCATTAGAATTCAATCAAATTTTACAATCTTATTCATCATCTATCAAGAATCATATTTACGTAAATCATAACCTCAAACTATTATCTAATCTCGATTTATCGTCCGTCGTTCGTCTCTTACGATAAATTTTACGTTCTCCGTTTTCGTTCAAATTTTACGACAACGATTATCATCTAACGAGCATTACTAACTTGCAAATCATAATATCAAAACATTATCGAGCTCTAACTTATCGTCACATCTTTGTCTCTTACATTTCTCCTTTTATTTTTAGAAAAATCTCAATTTAATATATAATCATCCGCATGCATCGTATATCTCATTTCCATTAAACAATCGAGCATATCATAACATTTACTATCCTAAATCGAGCCTTCTTCGTCTCTTAGGTTTCGGATTTTATTTTTAGAAAAATCTAAAACAATTCCTAGAGTCAATTAACATCATAAGGAACACTAATCTATTATTCAATCAACAAAGAAATCGAGCACGATCAAAGCCCCAATTTTTCAAAAAAAATCGGTAAACCCTAAGACAAGAGGTTCTTGATTTTTCTTCATGATTTGATCCGTAGAACTCGATTCTAAGCATCCTAGAACATGATTCGATTACAAGACAACATGCTATTTCATTCCCTTGATTTTCGGAAAAAAAAAAGAAAATGGGGGAAACAAGTTTTGTTTGGTTCAAATGATAGACGAAGCTCTTACCTTTCGTATTATGAACTCGGATATGGATTTGATCGGTAGATGGAAGACATAGGATCTTGAGGAAAGCTTGAAATTGTATCTCCAATAGAAGATGATGAAGAAAAACGAGAGTGAGAGGGAGATGGAGGAGTGGCGGCAATAAGGGGATGAAGGAGAAGTAGATGACTCACTATGGTGAGTCATAAAGTGAGTGAAAATATCCCAAAAAGCATGGTGACTCGTTTAGGACATGTTTGGCGAGGGAAATTTTAGACGAAAAATCTTGTTTCCGGCTCTTAAACTACGTTTTAAAAGTCGAGAAATACTTTCCTAGATAGTTACGGAATTGACAAAAACTAATTCGTCCGTTAGATTGGAATTAATTTACGTACTCGGAAAACCTAATTCGTTTTTCAAAATCCGAGAAAAAGTCGGGACATCACAGTCCAAAATTCGTCCGAAAAATCATAAAAACTAACTTTCTCCAGTGAACTCGTCTCGAAGAAAAAGTGAATGTAAATTAACGGACGAAAAACTTAACGGACGCGAAAACCCTAATACAGTAGTCGTTCGTCCGATTTCTGGAAATTATTTTTGGAAATGGATTTCACCGTAAATCTTAGAATTTAATTTTATGATCTTAGGCGTGCAAAGCCATAATTATTATTAACTTTCATTTTTAAAGACTGTAGAAAAAGTCTGGGGTATTACAATAAGCATAAGAGTTCGTTTCGAAACATGATTAAAGTTAATGAAAATTAACTTATTCAAAAGATTAAGTCTTTCGAGGAAAGAAATATGTAAGAGCTTGTGGGATAGCCTTTACGTAAGGTCTCCAGCTCAGGTCTCATAATAGATCTCAGACCAGGCTTTCATGTTATATCTCCAGACCAGGTTTCTTAATAGCCCTCATACTTAGATTACATGTTAGCTCTCGCATCAGATATCTCAAGTAGGTCTCATATCAAGGCTCGAATTATGTGACAGACTAGACCTAATGACAATAAATGCGTCTAACATACAAAGGACACTTTAGCCTGCATGGGCACAACATTGTCGGAGGGTACATTCTCACATCAGCCAATAACTAAAGAGCACGTGCAGAAAGAGATCAGCGACACACCCCACTCCTAACGACTTCACACCATGAAACCAAGGAAGTTTATATAATGAAGAATCCCTTCGCCACATTCAGGTTTTTACAATATCCAGAAATACATCTATCATTCCTGACCTAAAAAGACTATTTCCTGTAAATCTAACTTGGGCGGTGGATGTTGTTCACTGAAAAAACCCCCCGGCTCTCCTTCTTCTTATCAGATATTCCAACCCCATTCTGCGTGTCGTGGAGTTAAAGTGGTCAAAGTGTGAAGAATCGCAAAGAAATAAGTAGATGTTACTGATTTCTGGTTAAATCTGTAATATGACGAATTTGGGTTGTATTATGATGAGAAGCAAGCATAAGAGTTTATCTCGATGTATGATTGGAGCTAATGATAACTGATCAATTTAAAAGCACAAATAGGACTTTTGGGGAAAAAGATATATAGGAGCTTTCGAGATAGCTCTCATATCGGGTCTCCGGATATGGTCTTACAACTTTACACCCACGAGACCAAGTGTCACAGCCTGAAATCCAGTGTGTAGGAACGACCAGACTCCATTGGAGTGTGAAGGTAAATCCATCAAATATACATACAAATTCTGTTACAACTCAACTCAAGATGTAATAATACACTAACTCAATTAAATTAATAATGTGAAACCATCAAATAAAATTTAACTCCACAAGTAATCATGCTCGGAAACAAGGGTTTATCAACAAGGAACGTCAACCATATCAACATACTTTTGGATGACTGGGTAAAATAAACGAGCACAAAAGACTTCGTCGGTTTCACATATCAAAATAAGCTTTTCAAATCCAAGTCAAGCAGTCATCAAAAAAGAATAAGTAATTAGTTTATGCAAACGACTCGTTATCTCAACATGACATCAGAGGTTATCAAAAAAATATATCAAATGAGATTATCTTGTAGCGGAGACATCAACTCGCTCTCAACAACTACATGTATGAAGACATGCAATTGCCGACTCAAACTTTTAACTCAACAGATAACACACCACCAAGAATCATCCTCGCCATCCTCATCCATAACTAACCTGTACGTTTAGAAATACATGCAGGGCTGAGTACTTCGTACTTAGTGAACACATGCTAAAAATATTTTTAAAGAGTTTGCTCTTTAGAGCTATATAATTGAACTTGCCTTGCCACTGCATCACAAGTGTTAGCTCATTTAGAAACATTTTACTTGTGAATGCACAAATCATTTTATTTTTGTTTAAACGACAGTGCTGTCAAAACATATATAACAACTCAGATATGAATCAATCTACAACTGATTTTTCTGTGGTGTCGAGAAGTAGGCCTCCCTCTCGAACATCGTGACCGGCTATACCGAAGTAAAGCTCACAGTCACCTAATTAATGCATGCATTGTCCTGTATCTTACAGGACCTTTATCCCTTGCGTCCACAGGACCTTAATAACTTTAACATGTAGATGATTGCATATCAAAACATTTAGAACATTTAGGCAAGTCAATCAATTTGAAAAGCGCACATAATACATAAATAGTAAGCGCATTCATCATTTGGTTTTAGTTCGGAAAGCCCACCTGACTTCTGGTATATTGAGTTGAGGTAGCTTACTTTACGCTTCCAACTACTTCTCAGTCCCGCTCAGCCCTACATTAATAATCATCGAATAAGATTGTCATAGCCCCAAATCTCGAGCGACGGCAAGGCCGGGGTGAGACTAGGGATTGGATTAAAGAAGCGGGAAAGAAGGGGGATATGAATGAATAAATAGACAACTGTTACCGAAATTATTAAGAACTTGACTTCATTGAATAAAAAGGGAGACAATCTTGAAAGATTGCTCGACAAAGTTGTTCTCAAAAGAAACTAAGTTCGAAGTATGAATAACTTAAACCGAAAGGATTTACAATAATAGAAGAACCGACTTTATTTAATGAAAGAACGAGTCAATCACGAAGGATCACTCGGTAAAATTGTTCTTAAAAAAGACTAAGTTCAAAGAGTGAAACTTAGATCTAAAGTTATAATAAACTGAAACTAGTTTGCAGTTTGGAAGCGGAAAAACGTAGAAAATGATAACACATATCGAATGTGAAATCGAGGCTCAATTAACTTTACTTCTTTAAAGACGACCTTTACTCAACCTCCTCCGCCTTCGTCACTCAACCTGCACATTCAAAAACAAACATGCAAGGCTAAGTACAAAAGTACTTAGTGGGCACATTGCCGAAAACAACTCACAAGAGATTTATTATAAATTAATCATACATCTTTTCATCAACACTTGTATAACTTATACTGCTGTTCATTTAATTCTGGATAACATACTGTGAGTTTTAACTCACATCCGATCGTCTGGAAAGCACTCTGTGGGCTAACTCAGAATCTGTCCCTCTGGATAGCACTCTGTGGGCTATCTCAGAATCTGATCGTTTAGTTGGAATATCTGGTTAGCACTCTGAGGGCTAACTCAGAGAAGCATAAGAAATTTCACATAACAATTTATTTATGCTCCGATAGATACTTTAATACACACTTATCAAATATACGTAAACACTTTCGAGCAACGCTCACATAATATTACATCACAAGTAATGGCATTTATCGGAGTTTTTGCTTTTAGAAAGCCCACCTCAATCGTTTACAGAACTAACACAAGTTTCCGTCTCTGATCTTCCGTCCTGTCTTCTATTCTCGATCTCCTCCTTTGAATGCAAGTAATAAAACAACGATAAGTTGTCGAGTCGATAGAAGAAGAGGGAATTCGAAACTGAAATCGAATTAATCATTTAAGTTCTTAAGCTTTAGGCATTTGCACGCTTAACTAGATTCTTTTAGTTAATCTAGAACGAGACTCGAACACTTCTCGTTTGAAACTCGCCCGGGTTATTACTTGACACTGGGGTCGGATGTAAAAGCCGTCAACTACAAACTTGATCATCATCTATCACAATTCATTTATATGTAATTCACATCCTCAAATCATTATTCAAACTCGACTTATCGACGAGCTTTCGTCTCTTACGTTTTTCACTTTATTTTTAGAAAAATTCCAATAAATTGTATAATCATCCTCGATTATACTACATCTCATTACTATCATCATCTTATGTAAATCATACTCCCTTTGTCCCGTTCAAGTTGGCCACCTTTCCTATTTGGGTGTCCCGTTCAAGTTGGCCACTTTCCTTTTTTGGCAAAAATTAAGAAATCACTTTATTCACTTTATATCACTTCAGCACTACTTTATATCACTTCAACACCACTTTATGTCACTTCAGCACCACTTTATCAATTAAAAAATAATTTATATCACTTTATTCACTACACTTCTTAATCCCCGTGCCAAAAAGAAACTGGCCAACTTGAACGGGACGGAGGGAGTATCATATACTACTTTAAATCCTTATTCTTTCTCTCTTACATCTACTACATTTTCCAATTTTTCACATACTTATTCTATTTCATTAATTATCGATTTCAAACCTCATAATCGATCACCAATTTCATCAATTACTAGATTATAACATCATCTAATACTTCCACACTCAAACCGTAACCCCTAAATTCGGTCCTCTTCAATCCATTAGGGCAATTGAAATCTCTTTACATAATTCATCAATTAAACCAATCCTAAGCTTAATTATCCAATCAATTAAGCTCAAATCATTAACCCTCTAAAACCCCTAAAAATCGACCACCATTAAAAGATAGGGGATTTTGATTTTCTCATCAATTCAACTATAGAGATCAATTACTATCCTTATAATTTCAAGAATTAATTAAAGAACAACATCCTACTAATGTCACCAAAATTTTCGGTCATAAGAAAAATTTAAGAATTAAAATTCTACTTGGATAGAAAGATAGAGGAGATGATTACCTTCAATAATATGTGATTGGATTTGAACTTTGATGGATGATAAATGAGATTGATGAATAAAACTTGAAGAAACTTGAAGAACTCCAATGGTGAATGGCAATGGGGGGTTGGCGGTTTGGGAGGGGTTTGTGAGGAAGAAAATGATGACTTGGTGAATGAAATAGTATCCAACATGTATTAAAGTAGTAGCATGAGGTGGCATGGTGATTCATTAAACATGTGGTGGATAATAGAAGCAAAATGATAAACTCCCAAATAGATAGGTGGCGGTTTCTTAGTGGATTTTTAATCCAAAATATCCCATTTACGGGTCTAATACGACGTAATAAAAATCGAGAATTAAAAACGTATTTCGGCATGCTTTCGTCAAATTCCGCTTCGACCACTAAATCTGATATATTTAACTTATTCGGAAAATATATTTTAAAACCTAAAATCCGACAAAATCTCGGGACATCCCAGTCCCGATTTCGTCCGGAAAAATCATAAAAACGAACTTTCTCGGGCGAACTCGTATCAAAATTTCGTGAATGTAAAAATCAGACGGTTTCCCGATCTGAGTTCTCGTACTAAAAAGTTTTCGTCCACGAAAACCCTAATACAGTATTAGTTTCACTGACTTCCGAAATTTATTTTTAAAAACGGATTTCACCGTTAGTCTTAGAATTGAAAATCGGGAGCTTAGGTGTGCAAAGCCTTAATTTCTGATAAAATTTTTATTTTAAGCGACGGAGAAAATATCGGGGTATTACAAAGATCGAGTTAATCGACTCGAAAATTGTATAATAGATCTAGGGCTCGGCTGAAGGACTTCTACTTGACTCGTATTTCTCTTATCTTATTTAATCTTTTCTATATCGATATCTTTATCGATTTCTCATTCTCATATCATCGTCTTTTACTTGATTTCTAGAAATTTCTCAAACTCAAATTCTCGTTTCTAGAAAATAATATTTTAATCTTCACGCAAATCGATAAGTGATGGTCCCGATACGAGTTACTGGTGTATGGGGGGGGAATACACCAGTTACGATTTTCAAACTTAACCCCCAAAAATAACTTCAACTGAGTAAAGCAGCTCAGTTGGAATCACAATTGAGTAAAGAACACTCAGTTGGAAGTGAAGTGTTGTGCGAAATGTGGTGGAAATTACACTCGTAAAACAACTCACGCCTTTCTGCACGGTTGGTCAAAAACCAAATCAGTTGAGAATGCACAGATGCAGATTGTATGCTGGTTAGTCAGTCAGTTGAGAATGCAAGAAATAAACAAAATAAACACTAGCACACAGAGATTTACGTGGTTCGGAGAAACCTCCTACGTCCACGGGGAGTTGTGAGTCCACACAACTCTGTCCAAGTTCTTCTGGACAAACCACTCAGCTTACGCGGGCTGAGCAACAGTTAAGGATAAGTTTGCGGGTACTTATCAACCTTATAGTTTAGTTTTCGGGTACTAAACAACCTAACTACTCAGTTGCAGGAAGAGTAGGATCCTAAACCTTTTCAGGTGAAAGAAAATGGGGTTCCAACTAAAAGCTCGAACACGAAGTGAGCTATGATCTAACTCTCTACGAACTCTCACTAAGTGATGTTCTCAAGGTTCGATCTAAAGACACAAAAACTACCTAACTCTATAACTCTCAACAAGTGATGTTCTAAGAGATTAAATTCAATTCAGTTCGTGAAGAATATTGCTCTTTCTTTTGCTCTTTGGTTTCTTCTCGCGTATGTGTCTTGTATACCTTTCTAATGAATGAAGGCCTCTATTTATAGGCGGAGAGTATCAACTAGCCGTTGGAGGAGCTGTTGATCTCTGTTCTTTGAAAGCGATGGCTTGTCTCTAATCTCTGCAGACTTTCCCGATATGGCATCTGTGCTCTTCTGCTTTCCATCTGAGATAGCCTTGTGTTGGGCCAAATGGGTCAATGACTGAACGGTCAAACCCTCACGTGACTTCGTTTTTGAAATTCAAATCTTAACAACAAACTTCCAACAAGGAGTGGTCGGTTAAGACTTTCGATCTTCAACTAACTTGTTCTTCAGCCGATGTTCTATCTGACAACTAACAGTTGAACTCTCAGCTGACTTCATCTTTAAGCTGTTGATCTTCTCGGTTGAGTTCTACAACTGATGTTCTGAAACTGAACACTCAGTTGTCTTCCTTGTATCTGATCAGTTGGGTTCGAACCTACCTACTAACATTAGGTTCTGGCAACATCTACTCGGTTGGGGTCAGTTGGTTTTGGAATTCATCAAAACTCTTACTAATAAATTTCCCAACAATTTCCCCCTTTTTGATGATGCCAAAACCACTTAGAACTTTAAACCGCTACTGATCTAAACCTTACTAACTTATCTAAAATCTCAGCTGAAATTCTAGACAGTCTATAAGATAAAACATCAAAGGGTTAGCACAGTTATAACATGGTATTTAAAAGACTTTGCGATTCAGAGCTTGGACAATGTGGGATTGTTCATCAAGGTGAATCGAATATATATACTTGAAGTTTTCATTACAAGTGATGATTACACAGATAGGCACAAAAACCAAAAATTACAACAGTTGCTTGAAAACTAACTGAGCTAAAATTGTAGCCCATACTTACTAAAGATCCTAACAAAAATCTCTCTCTTGGCAGGTGACTCCTTAGAAATGTCCACTCCATGCTCCTTGCAAACCTGCCTCGCCTCAGCTGCGATCTTCGTGCGGTTCGGGTTGCTAGAGTCTGGGAGAAGAGGAGGCCGATAAGTAACCCTCTTGGGAACTGGAACTGTGTTCAAGTCCAGGTTGGCGTCAATCATAGCCTGCCTGAATTGACTGAACATGCCCGGGTCTCCTGAGTGCAACTCGGTCAGTGCTTCCTTGAACGCTTTCCTCGGGTCATCAATTGCGTAAACCTTCCTATAGTAGAAGTCGTTCACGAACTCCTGCTTGAACAACTCCCACTCTTCATTCCACTCGGTCGGCATCCACTTGTCAACATGCCTAAACCGACTCTCGACCTTGGACTTTTCTGGCAACCTTTGTTGCTTCAACCGAGCTTCCGCCTTTGATTGAGTTTTGTTGATGCGACATCGACTGCGGGAGGCAACGTTGCGGTCCAGGTTCTGGGACACCTTTTTCAGCTCATCCTCGAACTGGTTCACCCTCCTCGCCTTGCTGGCGGCAAACTTCCTGATCCAGCTCGGGTTCATATAATCCTTCTCCTCTACATCCATAGCCTTGGCTGCTGCAATGCACTCTTCGGTTGTTATCCCGTCGAGTTTAGAATCCAGCTCGGCTGCGATCTCGGCTATGGAGCTGTAGGAAACTCCAAACTTCTCTGCCTGCTCCAAGTCTTTAGACATCTCAGCTCCACCGACTTCAGTTGACTTGGGAGCAGCAGACTTCCTCTTCCTCAGCTGAGATTTTGATGATTGAGCAGCTGGCACTCCTTGTTCTTGGGTCTCTTCTTCTTCCTGCGCCTCAACCTCCGTCTCCTTCTCTTCCCCCTTTTTGGCATCAGCAACAAGGCTTGCTACTGAACCATCCAGAGAGTTGAGTTTATCCTCGGTTCGTTGAACACGGTTGAAGAGTTCATCGACCGCACACTCCAGCTCGACCTTCTTCGCCAGTTCAGAGTCCTAGCGCTCTTGTTCGGCCTTCTTCAAGACAGAGAGGTTGTCGATGACCTCTGTCTGAAAAGCAGCGAACCCAGCCCATCGCGACTCGAACCTGGACTCCCATTCTGCATCCTATGTCTGTTGGGACTTGGCAAGATTTGAGTCAGCCATGGATTTGAAGATGTTGAGCTCTGACTTCAATCCCAACAGAGTTGTCTTCAACTCCAACACTTCTTGACCGGTGGAGGAGGAGAATTCATTCAGCTTGGTCGTCAGTTCAACATTCTCCTCCACCAGTTGTTGGTGCTTAACTTCGTGCGCTTCCATCGCCCTCAGCTAGTCCTCTTTTTGGTGCTGGAGGTTGGCAAGCAGTTCAGTCCTCAGCTGGTTGACCCTCTCAGCTACCAGCTCACAGATTTCTTCAGTTGAGGGAGCATGCTGATCAGCTGGAGGGGCTTGAGTAATCAGAGCAAGAGGCTCAGCTGTGACCGTGGCTTGTCTGTTGGCCAGGTACAGCTTCACTTTTTCTTCTTCTTCTTTCGCTGCTACGGCGGCTGTATCGACATCCTCAAGGAAATCGGCTGATTTAACCAACATGTTGTCGAGAAAGTCGACGCACTCCTTTCCAGCTGCTTCCCTGGTGTCCGTCCCTTCAGCTCGACTCTGGTCCAACCGACGAGTGAGCAGCGCAATCCAGTTGTTGTACGCCACCTCCAAGTTGGAATAGTTGAAGTAGGCTCGGATGCGGGACTCATCAGACTTCAGCCTGTCCCAGCTCTACACCCTGATCGTATCTTCTTTAACGTACCAATGGCTGAAGATCAGGTGGAACTGGTACAAGAGCTCGGTTCCCAAAGTAGCGAAGATGGGCATGTTGCGAGCCTCAGGGAACAAGCCTAGCAGCTTTTGAAAGCAGTAGGCCATCCTTCCTTCGTGCTCCTGCGCAACTGCCTGAAGGTCCTCCGCTTCCTTTATTGGGAAGGGTGTGAGATTGTATGGCTAAGGTTCAAGAGGTTCATCGATGTTGGCCAAAGAGTCGGTCGCAACATCGGCATCGAGCTGAGAGCTCAGAATTTAGGATTCGATTAGGAGGGAGGTTTCAATGGTTTCCTCAACATCAGCCGAAGGAGCGGTCACGATGTTGGCATCGAGCAGAGTGCTCGGAATATCTGGTTGAGAAGGGGTAGAAAGAGCAAGAGGCTCTGGGGGCGGTACGGCATTATTTCCTGCCGTGGGGGAGGTGGGAACATCTTCAAAGTCCTCAGATGAGGAGAACGCATCCGACGTCACTTCAATCTTCATTCCCTCAACCTCATCAGCTCCGGGGCTCGAGGGGCGATCTCATAGATGGCAGCCTCAGTTGAGCGGCTCGACTCAGATGGCTCTTCAGCATGTGCCGACTCAACTGGTGTATCTTCCTCAACAGGAGCATGCTCCTCAGCTGGCATTTCCTCCTCAGCTAGCACAGACTCGACCTGTGCCTCCTCCTCAGCTGGAGCTTGCGCCTCAGCTGGCTCCTTAGATGGTACATCAACTGGCTCCTCAGCTATCTCAACAGCTGGCACCTCAGTTGGTTCATCAGCTGGTTCTTCAATAACAACCTTCTTCTTAAGTTTCACCCTCAACCTTTTCTTAGAGGGCTCCTCAGCTGACTCCTTCTCCGACTCAGCTCGTCGGCGTGCAACTTTGGACTTGGCGGGGCGAGCAACGGCTGGTTCCCCCTCAGCTGTTGACTCAGCTGTCTTTCCAGACTCTTTCTTTTCCTAAGGAGTGTAGACACTCCTGAGCACCTCCTGTGCTTTCTTGGCTGTCGGGAACAACAGCAACTTCTTCAGTGGCGTCTCCTCGCAGTCTGCCCAGACCATGTTGCAGTCCTTGGTCGCGAGCAACATGAGGGCAGAGATCTTGCAGCCGAAGTTGAGTGTCCCCTTTACAATCAGCAGCTTCTCTCCCGACTCGGATGTCGTTTCGGAGATCTTTGACTTCTCCACCATCAACTGGTTCAAGAAATATTGGAACCAGTTGATCTGGTGTTGGTGCTCCAAGGCCACCAACTGCTTCAATTTAGGTCGGCTGATGTCGCCGAAAGCGCCACTGTAACCGAACACCACCTTCGACACAACATCGAACAACAGGCGATGTTCTGGCTTCAGCTTTGTCCATTGCATGTTGCTCCTTAATCTCTCCGTCTCGATCAGAGCATTCTGCAGAAACTCATCCGCCTGCTCATCGGTAATATTCTCCAGGAACTCTGTGACGGTATGGTTGACGGGAATGATGTACCGGAGGGCATCGGACACGTCGATGGGGAAGGTGACACGACGTATGGTCCTAGCCGGAACATCTCTTTGCCGGCAGGAGACTTCCGTAGATGCTTCTTCTGTAGATTCAATGAGGGCCTTCAAGTTTACGTAAAACTCCCCCACTTGTCGCCTGAGAAGATGAGATGGGCAGAGCTTGGCCCATTCCAGGAGGCCATTCTCACAGAGAGTATTGGCGAGGGGGGCCAACACCGGCGACTCCAGATCCTCGTCGGAGAGGATTTGCTCGAAGTGTATCTTCAATACTAGTATATCGAATGATTCTTCATATGTGGTAGGGACTAGGGATGGTCCAGATGATGCCATTCTCTTACTTTTTGGTGCCATTTATGAACACTGCAAAGGGAATATATAGAGGAAAGGAAAGAAGATCTTTTGCAGAAAAGGGTTAGGCAAAAACTGTGAAGACGATGAACAGTTAAATCAGATATACACGAATGAGGAAAGTAGGAGATTTCTTCCTGATTTTTTGCCTTATATATGTCTTTGACTCGGATGAAATCGACGGCTGGGGTTAAATGGCGCGAATCCATCAACGGCTGAGATTACGCGACTGTTGACTATCTTTGACTTGACGTTTTGATCCGAGTTTCAACCAGCGCGTGAGAAGGTGTACAGTTTATCTTGTCAGCCCAGTCGCACTATAAAATAGGCTATGGATGTACAGCCGAACTTTACATTTAATGCGACATGATGGCTATTTTTAATATAACTGACTAGTTCAGGAATGTTTGAATTTATTTCAAACATTCTCATTTAAGAACATATCACCTTCAGCCATAAATGTTACCTGCTAGCTGATGTCGAAATCAGCTGTGTTTCCATGTTGCGGCATACCATCAGCTGACTCGAGTTCATCTGTTCAGCTGATGTCTGATCCAATGTTGCAGCATACCATCAGCTGACTCGAGTTCGTCTGTTCAGCCGATGTCTGATGTCTTCGGTTGGCAATCCGCTTCAGATATTCTCCCTTCAGCTGAGCTTCCCCCTCCATCTGAGCTTCCCCCTCAGATGGGCGTCTATCTCTTCACCTCTGCTGGTTCCTCATCTGATGGATCCAACAATCCAAGTAGATCACATAGCATCTTGAACCGCGCTTCGGCTAGAGGTTTGGTGAAGATGTCAGCTCGCTGAATCTCAGTTGGAATCTTCTCCATGGATACATCCTTCTTCTCAATATGATCTCGGATAAAATGATGACGGATGTCGATATGCTTTGTCCGAGAGTGGTGAACAGGATTCAGAGAGATAGCAATGGCACTTCAGCTATCACAATGAATGGAACCTGTCCAGTTAAAGCTTCATAATCTCTCAGCTGTTGCTTGAGCCATAACACCTGCATGCAACAGCTTCCGGCAGCCATATACTCTGATTTAGTTGTAGAAGTGGCAACACATGCTTGTTTCTTGGAGAACCATGAAACCAGCTTGCTTCCCATGAACTGACAGTGTCCAGAAGTAGACTTCCTGTCCAACCGGTCTCCGGCTAGATCTGCATCTGAGTATCCGGTCAGCTGAATATTGTCGTCAGTTGGATACCACAGTCCAACATTGATTGTACCCTTCAGATACTTAAGATGTTCTTTGCTGCTAACATGTGTGCTTCCCTCGGTTGAACTTGGAACCGGGCACATACTCCAACCGCGTAAGATATGTCTGGCCGACTTGCGTTTAGATAGAGCAAAGAACCGATGATCCCTCTATACTTACTGGCATCCACGAGCTTTCCTTCAGTTCCAGGTTCAATCTTCCAGTTAGTATTCATTGGGATCCTTGTGGTCTTACTTGTCTGCAATCCGAACTTGGTGATGAGCTCCTTTGTATACTTGGATTGATTGATGAAAATCTCTTCTGGCGACTGCTTCACTTGTAATCCAAGGAAATAATTCATCTCGCCCATCATTGACATCTCGAACTTCTCCTTCATGAGATTTGAAAATTTTTCACACAGTTCCTCCGACTTAGAACCGAATATGATGTCGTCAACATAGATTTGCACAACAAGAATGTCATCTCCAACTTTGATGGTGAACAGGGTTTTGTCGACTGACCCTTATTTGAAACCCGAGTTTAGAAGAAAACCACAAAGAGTGTCATACCAAGCCCTTGGTGCTTGCTTTAGTCCATAGATAGCTTTCTTCAACTTGTACACTCTTCCATCTCCAGTCTCAAAACCAAGAGGCTGTTCAGCATATACATCTTCCTTGATATCTCCGTTGAGGAATGCACACTTCACATCCATCTGATACACCTTGAACTTGTGATGTGCGGCATAGGCTAGAAAGATTCGGATGGCTTCCAGCCTTGTAACCGACGCGAAGGAGTCCTCGAAATCGATTCCTTCTTGTTGGCAATATCCTTGAGCTACAAACCTTGCCTTATTCCTTACCATGAATCCAATGGCGTCTCTCTTGTTTTTGAAAATCCACTTCAATCCAATAACCTTGACACCATTTGGTCTTTCTACCAACTCCCATACACAGTTGCGTAGAAACTCATTCAGTTCTTCTTGCATGGCTGTTGTCCAGTGAACATAGTTGAGAGCTTCCCCAACATTCTTTGGTTCTGGCACATCAGCTACAAAGCAAGAAATCATGGCAACATCTCCAACTTGCTCGAACTCCTCTAGAACTGCCAACTCTTCAGCATATTGGGCATAAGAATTGGAATCTTCCTCGGTTGAATCCTAAGTCGCAACTCTGCTTCTTGTACGCACACCTTCGGTTGGGTCTCCGATGATGTTGTCAGTGGAATGAACTTCATACCATCTTCGGTTGCGTCTTCCTTCTTCTTCCACCTGTGGCTGTTCCGTGATCTGAGTTGGAGTCTTCAGAGCTTGTGATTGATCAGTTGTTGAGTCTGGATCCTCAACATTGATATTATATTGAACCGGACTCGGTTGAGCTTCGGATGCTGATGCAGTTGGAGGGGCATCAGCTGGAGTTCCCCCTTGAGATGAGCTGGGGTCCTCGCATTCATCTTCAGAGGAGTATGGGTCCTCATCCTCAGTTGCCCATACCAGTGGTTCAGCTAGATTCTTTTCCCTTAGAGCTTGTGATCTGGTGAGAACAGGTGGAACTTGTGGATCAGCCTGTTGTCCTTTAACCTGTTCCCTGTACTCAAAAGTAGATTCATCAAAACTAACATGAGGTGTTATTTCCACAACACGAGAGCTGTTGTTGAAAACTCTATAAGCCTTTATCCGAGCGGCATATCCAAGAAATATGCCCTTCGAAGCTTTGGCATCAAAAGTTTTCAACTGAGTCTTCCCATTGTTGTGAATATCACACTTAGAACCAAAAACGCAAAAATATGAGATATCTGGCTTCCTGCGTCTCCATAGCTCATATGGTGTCTTTCCCAACCGCTTGGTCAGAAGAGACCGGTTCTGAGTG
Source organism: Schizonepeta tenuifolia (assembly GCA_029490685.1). Lineage (NCBI taxonomy): Eukaryota > Viridiplantae > Streptophyta > Magnoliopsida > Lamiales > Lamiaceae > Schizonepeta > Schizonepeta tenuifolia. The sequence goes on from CM055960.1 coordinate 8,467,630, forward strand.
TAGCATGTAGTGTTGATGGCCTCAGGCCAAAATCTCTTTGGCAGAGCTGAACTGGTTAACATTGATGTAGCTGCATCCTTTAGCGTTCTGTTCCTTCGCTCAGCTACTCCATTCTGTTGCGGAGTACGCGCGGCTGATGTTTGATGGGTAATTCCATGCTTCTCGCAGTACTCGATGATGGTTTCATTTAGAAACTCAGTTCCACGATCTGATCGGATAGAAATGATCTTTGTCTCTTGTTGGTTTGATATCCGATCCATCAGCTTGGGTAGCTCATCTCGGGTTTCACTCTTGTGGCGCATGAAGATGGTCCACGTATATCTTGAGTAGTCATCAGTTACAACCAGGGTGTACTCGTTCCCGTTCATGCTCTTTGGTGTAACTGGCCCGAAGAGATCCATATGGATCAGCTGTAACACTCGGTCGGTTGAGGGAGTTGACTTCAACCGGAAAGAGGATCTAGCGAGCTTTCCCAACTGGCATGCACTGCAGATATGTGTTGTTGAAAACACTCGGTTTGGTATGCCTCTTGCATGTTCTTGTCTGGCAAGTCGGTTCATAGTCTTGAAGTTCAGATGGTTGAGCCTTTTGTGCCACAGCCAGCTCACATTTGAACTACTCTTTGATAACAGGCAGGTATCAGGGAGGCTGCTGTTCCAGTCAGCGTAGTAGACATTCCCAGTTGGTGATCGATTTCCCAACAATATCACCTGCTTTGATCCGACATTTTTAACCCTGCAACCCTGTGCATCAAACTTGACAGAAAAACCATTATCACAGAATTGGCTGATGGAGAGCAAGTTATGCTTCAATCCATCAACATAAGAAACATTAGAGATTGAAACATGATTGGTTTCAAGTGTACCATAACCTCTGGTGTAACCTTTTGAGTTGTCACCAAAGGTAACTGATGGACCTTCTTTCTCCACGGAACTTCCAAGCAAATCCTTCAGATTCGTCATGTGTTTCGAGCATCCACTATCCATCACCCATATTGTTGCAGACGCTTTATTCTTCCTCAGTTGTTTCTCTTGTTCCTGCAAAGAGAAACTTGCTTAGGTCCCCAATTTCAGTTGGGTCCTGGAGGGTTAGAACCAGTTCCCCCTGGAACTATGCGTCACTTTTCCCTGTATACTCGGATGGATTTATCATTCCAGATCACTTTTCCTTCATCATCCACTATAACAACACCTCGGTTATCCTTAGGCTTGTTATTTGTAGTGATGTTCTGTTTCTTGGGAGGAGTTGGATTTCTCCCATTCTGAGCTTTCGGAGGAGAGGCTTTTCCCCTGTTTTGATGGCGATTCTTATCTTGTTGAATTTGTCTGTGAGGTCGGATGCCATGTTGGAATATTTGTGGCTGGTTCTGATTCCAACTCCCTGAGTGTTGTCTGTAGCTATTCATGCCCTGTTGGTGATTCATATTATGGCATGAATATCTTCAGTTGTTCGACCTGTTCCTCATTGGTTGACTCGGTTGGAACCTTTGGTTAAACTGATGTTGGAACCGCTGTTGATTCAGATGATTGAACCCTTGTCGATTCTGTGGTTGGTTCCATTCTTTCTGATGTTGACTCTGAGGTTGATGCAGAGGTCGGTTCTGATTCTGAGTTCGGTTGTGATTATGCCTTCCACGCCTCTGATTCCTCTTCTGACTTTTGGAGCATTCCCCCTCGGTTGATGTCCCAACCAATGGAACATTCTGTTCTCCATCTACTACTCCTTTTCCCTTCTCAGTTGTGGTTGCCTTGGTCGGTTGATCTTGCTGAGAGGTGGAGGTTGAATTACTTTGTGGTGACTCAGGTTCCACTGTGTTAGGTTCGACAACCTTGACCTCAACAGCTTTGATGAAGGTTGCTGGAAGAATTCCACTATCTTTAATCACGTCATAACCGAGTCCTGACACGTCCATCTGTCTACTGTAACTGATAAGATTCTCGATGATCTTGGATGACTGATACAGCTTGATTAGATTATCCTTCTCAGTTTGCAACTCTTTGAGGAGGACAGTTATCTGCTCGGTTTGCCCATCTGACTTCTTTATCAGCTGGTCGATCTGAGTCTCTTGATTTTTCAACTGATCTTGCTGCTCCTTGATCTGCTTCGTCAACTCCTCATCAGTTGGAACCTTAGCCTCATTCAGTTGACTCTTGAGATTCTCAATCTCCTCGGTTTGGCTCTTGATCAGATCGTCCTTTTCAATAAAGGAATCTTCAAGTTTGGTGAACTGAGCTTGAAGACTCTTAAACTCAACCGATTGCTGATGCAGTTCCTCACTGAGTTCTTGAAAGTCACTCCAGGAGGGTTCCAACTCTTCTTCCAGAGATTCCTGCATGTTAGAGGTATTGAAAGAATTTAACTTAGCAGGATTAGAGTGTACCTCAGTATCCTCTTGGTCGGTTCCAAGTGCCATGAGGCATTGATCCTGACTGATGGCGTTGTTGGTAGAAGTCAGCTCATCCTCATCTTCAGTGTCAGTGAAGATGTCCATGTCGTCAGCTGCTTCTTTTGCTACCATGGCCTTGTTCTTTCCAGCTTGCTTGACCCTCATCGCTTCTCTCTCTTTCTTTGAGAGGTCTGGACAGTCAGCTTTGAAGTGTCCCTCCTAGCCGCATTCAAAGCAACCGTTGGTGACAGGCTTTGAACTGTCTCGAGTTCGATTTGATTAGAATCATTTGTATTTCCCGAACCGAGTGTCCATGTCGGCTAGTTTCTTTGACAGGGCTGTAATGTTCTGTTGCAGTTCCTCTCTGCTTGGCTCCTTTGTAGTTGTGTCAGCTGATCTGGTTGGCCTCGATGTTCTCGATTTGGTGTAGTCAGCTCGAAGAACAACTGACTTTGAGGCTGAACCAACATCCGCAAGTCGACTCGTCTGAATTGAGGACTGAGATCTTCTTCGGTTCACCTTATACTCATTTCCCTTTAAGATTGAGAACAATCTTTCAGTTCCCATTTCACCAAGGTCAGCTCGGCTCTCGTGGATATTGGTGAAAGTATCCCACTCAGCCGGTAGAGCTTGCAACTCTTTGAGATTGATTTCTCTTAGTGTGTATTTTCCTCTTCGGATGGACTGGATTCTTCTGAGGATGTCCATAAACCGGAGCTCTAGCTGATCAATTGTTTCATCTGTCTTCAGACAAAAGTTGTCGAAGTCTTGGCATGCATGTGAGAACTTGTTCTCCTTCGTCTCATCGCTTCCTTCACTCAGCGATGCCAGGATATCCCACATTTCTTTGGCAGTCTCACACTCTTCAATCCAAGGGAGATAATCTTGTCCAACAGTGGACATAATTGTGCTTTGAGCCCAGATATCCAACTGGCTCACCTTGGCTTCCTCTGGAGTGTAGTCTTCCGGCTGCTTCTCCACAAACTCCACAACTGTATCCCCATCGTTGGGATTTGTAGGAGTGCGAGCTATTCTTTTGATGATGATCGGTCCGGAAGAGAGTACTTGTTGCATCCTATGATGCTTCGACAGTAAGATCTTCTTCATCTGTGTCCTCCAGGATGTATAATTTACTACCGAGAACATGACAACGATCTTGTCCTTGATGTCCATCTGTACACAACAACAGAACAAATATGCAAGCAAATATGCACTAGCGTGAAAAATAGATCTGTTCAGTTGACCACTGAAGAAACTTTCTCGAATTCACACCTTGTGAAACAGAGTCAGTAGTCTTTTGAACCACTGCTCTGATACCACTTGATGGTCCCGATATGAGTTACTGGTATATGGGGGGGGGGGGGGGAATACACCAGTTACAATTTTCAAACTTAACCCCCAAAAATAACTTCAACTGAGTAAAGCAGCTCAGTTGGAATCACAACAGAGTAAAGAACATTCAGTTGGAAGTGAAGTGCTGTGCGGAATGTGGTGGAAATTACACTCGTAAAACAACTCACGCCTTTTTGCACGGTTGGTTAAAAACCAAATCAGTTGAGAATGCACAGATGCAGATTGTATGCTGGTTAGTCAGTCAGTTGAGAATGTAAGAAATAAACAAAATAAACACTAGCACACAGAGATTTACGTGGTTCGGAGAAACCTCCTACGTCCACGGGGAGTTGTGAGTCCACACAACTCTGTCCAAGTTCTTCTGGACAAACCACTCAGCTTACGCGGGCTGAGCAACCGTTAAGGATAAGTTTGCGGGTACTTATCAACCTTACAATTTAGTTTTCGGGTACTAAACAACCTAACTACTCAGTTGCAGGAAGAGTAGGATCCTAAACCTTTTCAGGTGAAAGAAAATGGGGTTCCAACTAAAAGCTCGAACACGAAGTGAGCTATGATCTAACTCTCTACGAACTCTCACTAAGTGATGTTCTCAAGGTTCGATCTAAAGACACAAAAACTACCTAACTCTAGAACTCTCAACAAGTGATGTTCTAAGAGATTAAATTCAGTTCAGCTCGTGAAGAATATTGCTCTTTCTTTTGCTCTCTGGTTTCTTCTCGCGTGTGTGTCTTGTATACCTTTCTAATGAATGAAGGCCTCTATTTATAGGCGGAGAGTATCAACTAGCCGTTGGAGGAGCTGTTGATCTCTGTTCTTTGAAAGCGATGGCTTGTCTCTCATCTCTGCAGACTTTCCCGATATGGCATCTGTGCTCTTCTGCTTTCCATCTGAGATAGCCTTGTGTTGGGCCAAATGGGTTAATGACTGAACGGTCAAACCCTCACGTGACTTCCTTTTTGAAATTCAAATCTTAACAACAGACTTCCAACAAGGAGTGTCAGTTAATACTTTCGATCTTCGACTAACTTGTTCTTCAGCCAATGTTCTATCTGACAACTAACAGTTGAACTCTCAGCTGACTTCATCTTTAAGCTGTTGATCTTCTCGGTTGAGTTCTACAACTGATGTTCTGAAACTGAACACTCAGTTGTCTTCCTTATATCTAATCAGTTGGGTTCGAACGCTCAGATGGCTTCCTTTCATCTGATGTTCTCTTCCACTTTACTGCTTCTCATCTGATGAACGCTCAGTTGTTTTCCTTACAACTGATGTTATGTCCGAGTGATGCCTTGTTGCCATCTTCAGCTGGAGACCTGTAAAGATAAAATCTTAACAATGCTCAAACAGCGAGCCTACCTACTAACATTTGGTTCTGGCAACATCTACTCGGTTGGGGTCAGTTGGTTTTGGAATTCATCAAAACTCTTACTAATAAATTTCCCAACAATAAGTTACTATTCATCTCGTTTTCTACTTCTTAATCATTTGAGTTATATGAACTCAGAAAATCATAACATTGATTTTCGATTATCATCACAAATTATTCATATCTCAATCAAGCATTCACATCAATAATGAAACACTTATCTCAATAGTCGAGCATTCACATCATTAACAGATAAATGATTAACCTCACAGATAAGTGGATTAGAGAAATTCCACTTAATCACATAATTTCAATCAAGTATTAAAACTCAGAAATAATTTATATTTCTAACACAATTAAGTGATAACTAGTTACTGCTTGACTCTTACCTTTCAAAAATTTATAATTTCGAACTTTTAACGATATTCATTTCGTTTAACTTTTAATAACTCAAATCAAAATAATTATTTTGAATTTAAAATTCAAATTTCTTTTTAGAATTTCTCAGTTCTAAAATACGTCGTCATTCTTCAAAATACGAACTTATACGCGTATATACTCTCAACTTAATATCTCAACTTTATATAATAATATTTAATCTTTTCCTCAATTAAAAATTCTCAATTTTCATTTTAATTAATTAAAAACTCGACTTTTCATTTAAAACTTCAACGCTCGATAACTTCTACGTTTTAACTCCGATTTAAGTAATTCAAAAAGCAAACTTGCTTAATTCTACTCAAACATCATCATCAATTCACTCAATACTCAATGTAACATCAAAAACTCAACTTCAAAGTATTATAATTAATTAAACTTGTTTTTCTCAAATAATCATGCCTATTTTCTCGTTTTCCAAACTCTATAACCCTTTTTCACTTAAATAATACTTCATAACGTCACTCAAACATATAAGCATGCTCAAAAATATAAATGTCAATCTCATAACTCATATCATTCAATACTTTCAAATTTTCAAAGAAATATTTTAAATAAATTGAATATTCTTATTTATTATTTTTATTCTAATATTTCTTTGATTGATTTCTCAATCATTATATATATAAATGAACTTAACTTCACATAACTCATCTCATAAACTTTTATACTCGATTTTTAAGACATCTTCTCAAAGAAAATTTCATTTCTTTCATGCTAATCCCCTTTTATTCTTCAAATAAATATTAATAATAATATTCTATTTTCTTTTAAACATTAAACATTATACTCATACTTTTTATCTCTTATATCATCAAATTCCTCACATTCCCAACAAAGAAGCATCTTTCTTTGTTTTACTTCACTCACAACTCCATTTAATTATTTCTTCATACTCACTTTAATTTCTATTATATATATATATATACATATCGAACTCTTTAATAAAAATTCATAGAATTTTTATATCTTTTTCTTTTAACTCAAAACATGCTCAATAACTCATTTACTCCTTAATTTTATTTTTATCAAATGAAATTCCATCATTTATATATATATATATATATATATATATATATATATTTCGAATTATATATATTAAGGTAATTAATTAATAATTATTTTCTCAGATTCCAGGATTGATTAGTAAGCCTTGAAAACGGATAGATCTTGGAGGTTGATTTCCGTGATTGGCCTTGTCTTTGGCATCGGATATTCGAATAGTTAATGGATGAGTACTTAATCTGCGTAAGAGTAGAAGAAGAGTGAAACGAAAAACCGGCATTTGGCAATCCTTTATTCCTATTCTGATTAGCTACTGCGGCCCCTGCTTCTTCAGGCGGAACTCCAAGTTGAGGAGTTACTCGGAATGCTGCCAAGATATCAGTATCTTTGGTTTCGTATTCAGGAGTATAATAAGTCAATTTGTACTCTTTAACGCCCGCTTTGAATCCAACACTTGCTTTAGTCTCTGTTTGTGGTGACATAAATCCCTCCCTACAACTCATGAATTAAGAATTCTGACAACAACAAGGTCTACTCGACACGAATGAATTGGGCGTTAATGAAACTTTTCCCAGGAATCTTTCACAAACTTCCCAACTAATACTAAATAGGAATCGATCAGATCCGATTTAATAATACAAGTATAGATTTCATTTAACTATGACTTCCATTCTATCAATTATAAATACATATTAAAAAGAAGTATAGGTAAATGATATCCAGAATCATATTCTATGAATTATCAATACGAAAGAAAAGCCTGGGTCGGGTGCTTAGCTGAAGGGAAGAAAGAAGAGAAATCGACTCTCCTCTAAAGCAAGATTGGGTTCATGTTCCGTATCAACAACTCAAGTATCGACTACTAGCCGAATGGCCGAAGCGACTTACAGGACCAAACCCAAAAAGAAGAGATGTATGTGACCTCAGAAGGACAAATCATTGCTCTAACAGGCGATGTCCATTGCGCAAAAGCCTAAGCATACATACTTTTAAAAATAAAACGACCGACCAAACTAAGAACCCAAAGACAACACTGACCCAACTAAAAACCACAATTCACATATTCATCTTTAAATCTTCATAATTCCTTCAAGAAAATGAAGAACACATCTTCAAACACTCATATCAACTTCAAAAATGTCATATTTATTTCTATTTTCTTCGATTTTTCTCTTGAAAAATACATAAAAATTCCATAAAAATGCTAAAAATCATATTTCTCAATTTCCATGCTTATAACTCATTTAAAAATTTATCTAACACATCTTAGCATCATCAATATCATTAATATCATCATATCTCATCGAAAATTATGAAAATTCATTTTCCTCATCTTTGCACATAATTCAAATTTTTCCATAAAAATTCATAAAATTCATTTTGTGACTTAAGATCACATCTAGATCATACTTTCAAATGTCATCATGCTCATAATCATCATAAACATAATAAAATGCATAAATCATCATTTAATAATATTTTTTCTATTTTTAATCAATTAAAATTATTTAAAATAGAATAAATTCACCAAAAATTCTCATCATCACATATATGCATATAAATCACATGAAAAATCATAATAAGCATATATCATCATTATATCATCAAATGATCATCAAAATTCATCAAGAAATTATTTTTCCTATTTTTCTTCTTTTAGTCGATTTAGGGCTTTTTAGAAATCTTATGTTCTTTTATCTTGTTATTGTAATGCCCAGTAAATTCCTTACGTTCTTAAAATTTTTTAAGGTTAATTAAATAAATGGCTTTGCACGCCTAAGTTTATAATTTTTTGAATTCTAAGGCTAACGGTCGAATCCGTTATTAAAAAAATAAATTACAGAAGTCAGCTAGACGACTACTGTATTTAGGGTTAGCGCGTACGAAAAGTTTTTAGTTCGTAAACTAAGAACGGAAAATCGTCTAATTTTTACAATTACGAAATTGCGATACGAACACGCCGAGAAAGTTTGTTTTTATGTTTTTCCGGACGAAACTCGGACACTGTCGTCCCGAGTTTTTGTCAAAATAAATTTTGTAAATTTATTTTCCAATTAAGTTCATACGTTAGAATTTTTAAGTCAAATCGAATCGCGACGATTTTGTACCGAGCAACGTTTTTCGTCGTTCGTTTTTCCGTAACGTCAGATCGCGCCGGAAAAACCCGTAACCTTCTAATTTTCCTCCATGCAGCCGACACATCATCATTTTAGGTGTAAGATATGCATGTTGACTTGTTTAATTTAATGACACATAAACCTCACTTTATACAATTTCAATATTTTCATCATATCAAAGCTTGAACAAAACCATTTCTCTCTCTCTCCCTCTCCATCGGCTGCACCACTTCACCATTGTCATCTTCTTCACTTCATTTCCTTCCATTCACCATTGAAGCCTTCTCCAAGCACAAGAAGAAAGAACACAAGTCAATCCATCCATTCATTTCCATACTTCTTTCATTAATTCTCAAGGTATGATGATCCTCTTTAATCCTATCCAATCCTTTTTTTCTTTTTCCTTTCTTTCTTATTTGATCGAAATTTAGAGGTTTGGAATAGATGTTTTGATCTTAGAATAATGAAATTGGATGTATTAGATATGATAATTAGGGATTAAAATGAAACAAAAATAAGAACCCTAAAATCTATATGAATGCCGAGATTTTTTAGCATGTTTGTAGGATTTTTATTTTCTTCTTTTGATGATGGATTCATGCTTAGTAGATGTTTAATTAGTGTTTGGAATGAAAAAGAATTGAAAGTCATATGTGTTTGTAAAAATCAATTAGGGTTTGAATTGAATTTAGGGGTTTTTGTATGTTAGTTGATAATGGAATTGCAATTGATTAAGGGTTGTTATAATAGGTTGATTAGTGAATAAATGTTGTTAATTGGAGAAGAAAATCATCCCCTTAACATATGTATAAAAACAGAAATTTATTAAGTAATTAGGGGTTTTTCATGTATTAATGTTAAGTGATGATTTGTTAATGGAATATAGTTGCAAATCATGTTAGTTGGTTATAAGAAATTAATTAAGAATTTTCTAAAAATGTTTAATGAAACATAAGAGATAAAGATCACCATATAAACTGAGTTATAATGATGTTATGATATATTTGCATGCATGAAAATGTTTCACGTTAGACGTAGTTTAACGTCGTAAAATTTGAACAAAATCCGACAACGTTGAAAAATCGCGTAAGAGACGAACTTTTAGTTGTAACTAGTAATCGAGAAGTCGGATGGGAATTCTAAGTTGATATTATTGTTTATGATGAAATTTAGAACAACTTTCTAGTTGACGTCATAAGCTTTCGAATTAACTGTAATAACTTCCAGCTCGTTTATCGGAATTGTGATCCGTAAATTGGAGCGCGAACTAGACTTCCTAAGCTTTCTAATGGTACAGGGCTCACCCCCTGTTTCCAAACCCTCTGTCCTGGACAGCCTCCAGAGTTACTGGACTGTGCAGTGAAATTTCAGTTTCTTGTTTTCTAAGTTGTTTAGTTCACAACTTAGTTTCTTTCAATCGTTTAAGCCGTTTTATCAAACGAATATCTCCCTACTGACCCTAAGGTCAAGTATAGGACCTTGAGTGACGAAAACCAGTCGAGATCTTATCTTTTATCCTTTCTTTAAAGAAGTAATAAACGAGAAATTTCATAAAGCGTTTAATGGACTAAAATGTAAATCGCCTAAGTTGGTTTCTTTCCAACTTAGTTTCTTTTAATCTTTAAAGTCGTATTAAGACATTGACTACCTTCTCTACTGACCCGAGAGTCGAGTATGAGATCTTCCAAGTTCTAAATGAGATTAGTACAAGTCTCGTTTCCCGTTTAAGTAAAACGAATCTAGTAAGCGTGCAAATCCCTAAAGAATGAAACAACTAAAATCTTTCTTCGATTCTCTTTAATCGATTATCTTTACGACTCGTTTTTAAGTATGTTTATTTCTACGATGAAGGAGGAAGCCAACTGTAGAGGAAGAACGGAAGATCCAAAGTTGGAAGCTTTTGCTTATAAGTTCTGTATTTTACAAGGTGGACTTTTATATACAATTAAAACGAGGAATGCTCGGAAAATCTTTCTTTATCGCTTTGATATCTGTGTTTTCAAAGTGATATTATGGCATGAACTGTTTTATGTTTTATGTGAGTTCTCTTGTACCTATCTGAGTCAACATTCATGTTTTCCAGATTTAGAGTTAGTCTTTTTAGATTAACTAACGATCGGCTCTGAGTTAGCTACTAAGTGCTTTCCAGAGTTAGTGCACTTTGTAACCTGTGGTGTATGTGATATCCTGTTGAGGGTACCAGCCACGGTGAATTAGAATTGATCAAGATTTGAACGTAACATTAGTCAGAAAATGCTCGCGCGAGTGATTTATGAGAAAAAGTCAGAAAATGTTTAGTAGACACGGATTCTTTCAATAAAACTCCGATGTGATACGTTTATAAAATGCCATATTTATCTATATTTATGATTATGTTTTCGGCATCGTGCCCACTAAGTACGTTTGTACTTAGCCCAGCATTGCTTTCTAAATGTGCAGGTTGAAGCGACGGTGAGCGGCGACGGTTGATGTTGGGTTAAAGGATAGGATGCTTAGTTAGAACCCTTCCGCTGCCAATCTCTGTATTTTCTTTTTGAGATGTATTTTGAACAATACTCTGTAGTCTAAGTCTGTACATATGAACTTAGCTTCTTTTTGTACTTTTGTCGAGTAATCCTTAGGGATTAACTCTTTCTTTTATATTCAAGTCTTGTTCATCGATGTTTATCATGTATGTTTAGTCAGTTAACCCCCTTCTTCCCCGCTTCTTTAATCCAACCCCAGTCGCACTGTAATGCCCTGTAAAAAAATAAAAAAAAATAAAAAAATCCTTACGTTCTAAGAAGTTTAAAGATAATTAAATAAATGGCTTTGCACGCCTAAGTTTATAATTTCTTAATTCTAAAGCTAACGGTCAAATCCGTTATTAAAAATAATTACAGAAGTCGGTTAGACGACTACCTATATTAGGGGTTAGCGCATACGAAACGTAATATCTTACTAGTTCGAGCTACCTCCTTAGTTTCGTTAAGCATAGAATTTAATTTAGGGTCTTTTTGTTAGAAAATAGTAATCGATTGGGAAGTAATAAAATATACTATATATATATATATATATATATATATTTAGAAAAAGACTAGTTGTTTGAGAATTACCACGATTCTCGACAACGAGAGAAAAATCTCTTTCAAAAAAAAAAAAAATCCCAAATAGAGAACCTACAGAATTATATGAAATATTATCTGATTTATCACCAGATTGACGCGTAGGTTTCACAATCGACTTAGAACTACAAGTAGCTCCCAAATTAAAGGTTTTATGTAGAATGGTATCAAAGGAGTTAGAGGAGCTTAAGATCCAACTGCAAGAGTTGTTAGATGACAATTCCTTTAGACAAACGTTTTCACCATGGAAAATATTTTAGATGTTCATCATCAAAGAAAGATGATTCTGCAAGAATGTATATAGGCTGTCAAAAATTAAATAAAGATAACCCTTAAAAGTAAGTATCCTTTAACAAGAATAGAAGACCCCTGATACACTTAAAAAGGGAACAAGTACAATTGTGAGGATAGACTTAAGGTCTAAGCATTTTTTTTTAATTAAAAGAGTAAACTGGAAATATACCCAAAAATTCTCTTTCAAAACCAGATAAAACTACTACAAATACTTAGTTATGCCATTAGTTGGCTAGTGCTCCGTAGTATTCATGAATCACATGAATAGAATTTTTCCACCTAAACTTAGAAAAGAATTCATTTAGTATTTATCAACGACAATTTCAGTTACCCTAAGAATGAGGATGAACACAAAGAACACTTACGAATAGTACTAGAACGCTTAGAGTCGAGAAACTAGATGCCAAGTTCAGAAGAGCAAGTTCGAAGGAAGAAGAAATAATTCTTGGACATATGGTGTCGACAAAAGATGTTAAGACAGATTCATGCCAAGGTAGAGGCAGTACTCAAATGATAAATCGCCTACTAGTCTGAATGAAATAAGAAGTTTCCCAAGTTGGACAGTTATAATAGAAGTTTCCATTAAGAATTTTTTTTTTTTATAATTACTAAGACTTATGACACAACTACATAGAAGAAAAGAATAAATGTACAAACAATTGTGGAATAGGAACGCAGATGTTCTAGGAAAAGTTGATCATTACCCCAGATTTAGCCCTCCCAAAAACGATAAGGAATACGAGATGGATGTTAACGCTACTAAGAATGAGATAGTATGATATAAATGCAAAATGAGAAAATGATAGCTTACGATTCACGACACGTTAATCCCAGGAAATTGAATATCCAGCCTACGACTTAGAACTTGCAGCCGTAAAGCTTGCATTGAAAATTTGAACACACCATCTATATGGTTCAAGGGATGAGATCTTCACGGATCATAAGAATTAGGAACGTGTATTCGAGCAAAGGAATTAACATAAGACAAAGAAGATAGCTCGAACTAGTAAGATATTACGTTTGTGAAAATAATTACCATCTAGGTAAAGTTAAGAGTAAGAATAGACACGCTGAGTCGTGAGAGTCCAACAAAGTTAAGTATCTCAACGTTGGAGAAGAAACGCTTATACGAGAAAGATTATAAGTATCAAGACAAAGGACGAGTCAATGGATAAGCCTCAACTAAGAATAAGAATGGATAAAACCAGACAGCGACTCTGAAGAAATGAGTTCGTGATAGAAATTTAAAAGTGAACTTAGTAATTCCGATGACGACGAGATGGTTGTAGGTTACAAGGCAGAAAAGTCAGATAGCAAACCTAACTCTAGTACCGCTTCTCACTTCCAGTTGGATGGACAATCCGAGAACACGATTCAGGTATTCGTTGATATGCTAAAAACAATAATAATAGCTGAAGAACGAATTGAAGAACACGTAGTCAACAACCGAATTGTTATAACAATAACTATTAAGCTATGATAGGTATTACGACTTACGAGACCTTGTAGAAGGAAAAGATTTACATAACTGCCTTATTGAGATAAGGTAGGTAAAAGCAAAAATTTAGGACCAAATGCGGTCAATGAAATGATCGAGATCATTCGATAGAGTCGAGTCAGAAGAAACGAGTTTTAAAGAAGACAAAAGTCCTAAGTATATACAACAATTCGAACTTAATAAAAGAGAAGGAAAATAAAAGCTCCTTAAGTTTTCTCTGTTAATGAGAAACATTAGTTTCGTGTCAAGTTCAGACTTCGACAAAGATCTATATAATTAGTAAGTAACTTAGGAAAGATAGTTCCAATACGAATAGTTATGGCTTTATCGCCAAGTTTATGAAATACTTATTTTAAGTATATCTCATATCGATGAAGTAACGTATATTCGTTTTTATACACGAAGTTCTATCAGCAAGACGTCGTTCTTGAAACCAACTAAATTTATTATGAAAGATCGAAAGCGATCTTGGATTGAAAGGAGCAAAAGTTAAAAAGCAAGTCGAGACGAATAGTAATAGCATTATAAGATCATCACAGGCAAGAGAAAATCATGTCGAGGAGGAAGTACTTCAAGCAGTTATAGAGGATAAGCAAATTTCGGAACGAAATTTTTCGTAAGGGGGGTAGGATGTAATGCCCCGTAAAAAAATAAAAAAAAATAAAAAAATCCTTACGTTCTAAGAAGTTTAAAGATAATTAAATAAATGGCTTTGCACGCCTAAGTTTATAATTTCTTAATTCTAAAGCTAACGGTCGAATCCGTTATTAAAAATAATTACAGAAGTCGGTTAGACGACTACCTATATTAGGGGTTAGCGCATACGAAAAGTTTTAGTTCGCAAGCTTAGAACAAAAAAAAACCGTTTAATTTTACATTTACAAAATCACAAATGCGAACACGCCGAGAAAGTTTGTGTTTACATTTTTCCGGACGAAACTCGAACTCGTCATCCCGAGTTTTTGTCAAAATAAATTTTATAAATTTATTTTCTAATTAAGTTCATACGTTAGAATTTTTAAGTCAAATCGAATCGCGACGATTTTTGTACCGAATGACGTTTTCGTCGTTCGTTTTCCCGTAACGTCGGATCACGCCGGAAAAACCCGTAAAACCTTCAAAATTTCTGCATGCAGCCGTGCCACCTCACCTTATTTAGGTGTAAGATTGCATGTTAACCATGTTTAATTAGTTGACACCTAAACCTACCTTTATGCATGGAGAACTTTTCATCATTTCAACTCTAAGACCAAAACCATTTTTCCATCTCTCTCTCCACTCTCTCTCTCGGCCACACACTCTCTCTCCCCCTCAAACTTCATCTTCTCCATCATCCATACTCCATTGAAGAACCTTCAAAGCTTGGAGAAAGAACACAAGTCCTCAATCATCCATCAAACACCATACTTCTTTCTTTATTTTTCAAGGTATGATGATGATCTTTAATCCTATCCAATTCTTTTTTTTTTTCCTTCTTTCATTCATGTTCGAATTCTTTAAGGTATGGGATAGATGAATTGATATTGAAATAATGTAATTAGATATGTTAGATAGGATAATCATGGATTAAAAATGAAGAAAAACAAGAACCTTATCTTTTGTGTGAATGCAGAAATTTTTTGGAAAATAGTAGGATTTTTGTTTTTCTTCTTTTGATCATAGATTCATGTTTAATAGATGCTTAATTAGTGTTTGGAATGAAAAGGGATTGGAAGCCCTATGCTATTATGAAATTTAGTTAGGGTTTGAAGTATGAAATTAGGGGTTTTTGCATGTTAATTGTTTTTGGAAATTGCAAGTAAATAATTGGTGATATAAGAGCATCTTTAGTATATAAATGTTATTAATTCAAGAAGAAAATCATCCCATAAACATATGTTCAAAACCAGAAATTTATAAGTAGTTAGGGGTTTTCCACATGGTTGTTTAAAGTGATGATTTGTTAGTTGATTATATTGCAAATCATATTAGTTGATAATAGAAGTTAATTGGAGTTTTTCTAAAAATATTTAATGGAATGTAAGAGACTAAAATCACCTTATAAACTGAGTTATAAAGATGTTAAGACATGTTAGCATGCATGAAAATGATTCCTATTAGACGTAGATTAACGTCGTAAAATTTGAACGAAAACCGACGACTTTTGGAAATCGCGTAAGAGACGAATATCTAGTTGTAACTAATAATCGGGAAGTCGGATGAAAATTCTAACTTGATATTATTGTTTAAAATGAAATTTGGAACATCTTTCTAGTTGACATCTTAAGCATCCGAGTTGATATAATATGGGTTATAACGATAATCGGGAACTAGATCACGTTTGGAATTTCTTTGTTGGTATAGTACTTGATAGTTGAAATCCGACGTTAGAACGTCCTGTCTTTGAGCAAGTTGAGAAGAAGGTTGTCACGTACAGAGGTACGTGATGACTGCCTTGAGAGTTAAGTTTCTAAAAAAGTTGAATACGAGAATTTAAAATGAACCTAAAACGTTATACGGCGAACTTATCAATAAACTAGGGTTTCACGGCAGTTTTGCGACCCCTGCCGGAAACTGTAATAACTTCCAGCTCGTTTATCGGATTTGTGATCCGTAAATTGGAGCAGAAACTAGACTTCCTAAGATTTCTAGTGGTACAGGGTTCACCCCCTGTTTCCAAGTCCTCTGTTCTGGACAACCTCCAGAGTTACTGGACTGTGTAGTAGAAATTTCAGTTTCTTGTTTCCTAAGTTGTTTAGTTCACAACTTAGTTTCTTTTGATCATTTAAGCCG